>APFE030750170.1:158143-192550 GCA_000404065.3 Pinus taeda
CAGCAAACCCAAGAAATTTTGAGAGTTTTGAGGCATTTTTGGCATTTTTGAGAATTTTACAGGTTTTGGCCATTTGAGTGGTCTCACCCCGTGCGCGACCAGTCATGGGGACAACTCAGAACGAGGAAAAATTTGCATTTTTGGAATTGTCATGCAAAAATACACTTGCCTATGGATGGGTTTCAGATTTTATGAAGATTTGGGCTCCCAAAAGCTCAAAATACATGCAAATTTTGACTTTCTGCCCCTTTTTGAGTTGCAGAAAGCTGCCTTGGGAGAAATAACTTTTGAGGGGTCACATCAACTCCAAATTCAGAAATTCCAGTGGGGTTGGAAAGTAGATTCACATACCTTTCCAATGAGCTATTGTGCACCTGATTTGGACACCAGGAAGGCCCTCAAACAGAGCTTCCAATGCGCGCGACCAGTCAAAGTGAGGCGACCACTCAGGGAAATTTCACTGTTTTGACCAGTTCGGCCAACAAAACACTGTTTTTACTTTGGTTGACTTTTGAGGCATGTAAATGATGGATTTTGGTGTAATTTTCATGGCACTTAGATACTTTTACTCTCCTTGAACACTTCTAGAAGTTTCCTTGATGTAAATGGTAAATATTTAATGCATGGATAGGTTTCCTAAGTTTTAGAGGCAAGTTGTTTTGACTGCCTATTATCTAGTGATTAGTTTAGAATTAGTTGAAATAGATCCTAGGAAGATGAGCTCGACCCCTAGAGGTGGGGAAAGGAGTTAGATCTTCTATATTATGCCTTCTCTTACTCATTTTCAAGGTTGGACTCTTGAGGGAGAAGCTCCTATTGTATATTTCACTTGTATCTCTGCAATTTGAGGAAAAGGAAGACCAGGGTTTTGCAGACATCATTGTGGATTCTTGTGGATTCTTGTGCTGATGGTGTGTTTCCTACTTGTCATTGTAAGTGTGTTTATGTGTTCCATCTCTTATTCTATTGCTGCTAATTAAACAAAAGAAGTGATAAAGCTTGAATTCATGCATGCCATGCTCAGCTTTCAATTTTGTTTAATATTTATGTTTTCCACTGTCTAGAGAGGATTCAAAGTCATTGTTTGCCCTCTTTAGCCTCTCTTCTTTTCCCCTTGATCATCCATCTCAGCTAAAGGCATCAGCACAAACTCCTACCTTGCCCCAAAGACCCACCTGCAAAAACTGAGTTCAATCCCCGCACCCCGAATTGCACTCCCTCCAATTGCCACCAAAAACCCCAAAAAATTTAAATCAACCCTCCTTATCATTTTACTAGCCTAATATCTGTGTTACCGTGATTGGTCATCTCTCCCCATTGAAAATTTAACGATATTGACCAGAGAGAGCCTTCTCATACCCCGTAGGGCTAGCTACGAGGTGAAATGGTGTTATGTAGCCTTGAGATTTGTCTATCTCAGCCTAGGTGAAATTTCAAGTGCTAACAGATTTAATAAACTGGTATTTCGAATACTATTGTTTTAAATGTTGGTTTCATTTTATGATAACAGGAATGGTGTCAATTTTCTTACATATTTGTGCACTTTTGTCGGTATGGGTAATTTGCCTCTATTTTGTGTTGTTATTTATCTCTGCTCTTATGGGCTGAATTCTGATTTCTAAGTAACTATTTACTCATAGATCTGTCTTTTAGTGTTGGATTAATAAATAGTGATATGTTGTGAACTTCTTCCGCATATTATTATCTAAGAATTCAAGTTACTGATTAACTGATCAATATCACTTTGTGAACTTCTTCTTGAGTGTTGTTGATTGATTATTTTAGTTAAAGGGTCTCAATAGGATGTGTTTGGTATCCATAATGTCGGTTAATTGAATTATTTCACTAACTTGATATTCATTATAAACAAGACATTTAAATCTCAATATTTTAAATACCTACTCTTGGTTAGGTTAGATCTATATCTGCCTAATTGAGATAGCATTAAGATAGTTTCTTTTTGCTTGCATCTTAGAACAAGTTTGCATTTAGAGTAAATTCTACATTCTTTTAAGTCCTCTTCTCAAAGAGGCAAACTTTAGTAGTGGATTGGCTGAGTCCTAAATCAGCTTAAGGATCACTTTCTTGCCTGATCAGCTAGAAGGACAATCTGATGTCTCTTTTCCATTGGTGAATGAAAGTCATATTTTGAAGCCATTGGAGATTGAGAGAAGGTAACTAGACCTAGTTGAACCATTCAGAACCACCATTCCAAATGGAAAAGGAGCTGCTAACCAAGGTCCGGACTGGGTGGTCTCCCCCATGTTGTTGCAGCGATTTTCGAGGCTTCAACTTAATGGCGCTAGAATGAGGGCCTGAAACTTGTTGTCTGTTGGAGTCTTTTCAATTTTAACATTCTATTTAATCACGATGGCTCCTCTTAAACTTCCAATTTGGAGTTGTATCCATGGATGTGCATCTTCCAATACTCCACCCGAGGTGGTAAGGCTCTTGTCTCAGGTAAAATTCAATGGTAAGAAAAAATCTTCTGCTTTTAATCATGTCCTTCAATTTCTTCAGAATGTTTCAAATTATGATTTTCAAGGAATTGATGAAGGCATCGTATGTAGAATTTTTACTCTCACATTTGCGGTAGAAGCTAGAAACTGGTGTAGAACTCTTCCGGTTGCCTCAATTCACAACTGGGATCAATTTGTTACAATTTTCGTTTGTAAATTTGACCGCTATGATTATGATCAAGTATGTGATGAAATTGAATATCTACGAAATGAAAATGAGTTTGTCAGAGATTTTAATATTCAATTTCATTTGAATTGTTTAAAATTTAATATCAAAGATGAACCTATGAAAGAAGAATCACTAGGTTGGTTTGAACAATTATTCTATTCCTCCTATTCCTGATCCATATGAAATTAGTTCAAGCTTTGTTCCATCCCCTTCCAATATAAATGAGAAATCCAATTCGGATGTGGAAATAAATTGTGATGAAGAGGCTTCACAAAGCTTGGAAAATATTTCTAATCAAATACAAGAAGACAACAACAACAATTTTGGAGAAAGACCTGCATTGGAATCTGAAAGTTTCTCTGCATTAAATTCAAAAAATCAGATTGGAAATCAGCAAATGCAAGTAGCAGTCAAAGTAAATAATAAAATGCAAACAGCTGTACAAATTTCTGAATCTTTCCATGATGAACAAATGCCCAAATCAGAGCAGCAAATCAATCTTCCTCAAAAGAGCATAAGCACCCAAAAGAATGATCTGGAATCTGAAATTTACAATGATCAAGATTTCCTCCCTGTTCATAATCATAATTCTCTTTCTAGTTCACAAGTTGGAATTCAAAATTACTCAAATTCCATAATTCTGGCCATTCCTTGTGAAAGAGAAATTATTTCAAAACGATCCCAATTGTGTTGTAACATTAGTTGTACAAATAGTGATTTCATTTTATTTTTGTTTCCTCACTTATGTTGTATAAAATCAGATATATTTTCAGATTTTAATTCTCAAATTTTTGATACATTGCACTGGCATATTGAGCACTTTACTATCAAACATTCAATCAATACATTGCCCTGTGGGAAAATTGAAGCTTTATATTATAATCAAGAGCATCAAAAGCTATTTCAATTTCAATCAATGCTAATGTTTTATCAAAATCTTCTATCTTCTCAAAGGCAATATCAACAAGAGAATGTATTTTTAGAAATCTGCCAGCAATTTAATTCAATTAATAATTTTCCATTTTATTTGATAGATTTCCATCCATTTTTCATTAAATCATTTGAAAAATATTTGGAAACTTTTTCTTCATGGAAGACTATTAATAGCTTAACATTTACACATAACACTAACAGCTTCTTCCAGGCCTTTGAATTTAAAAACTCATATCCACAATCTGGCTTGTTATCTCTTCCTTTGAACATTTCCCAATCCTTAATAGAAATCCATCCAGATTTCTATGATCCAATTGGTATTCAATTAGAAAGGAAATTTCATGAGAAGAAGATTTCAAATAAGCTTCTAACAATAGTTGTACATTCTGATTTCAGATTTAACTTTCTTAGTTCAATAAGATTTCTATTTTTATTACTAACATTTGAATTATACATACATGCAAGAATAAAAATGAGAGAATGGTTACACTGGAAATATGACTATACCTAGTCATTTTCATGTATATGGTTAGGATAGGAGTAGAATTAATTTAGTTAGTTTGTTTTATGTAGTTAATTTATTTTTAATAGTTCTGCAAATTAAAAATAAAGGAAGCAACTAGCCCTTCTCATATCATATACATGTTCAAGGAAATATTTTTCTTCTCATTAGAAAATTTCTAATTCTTCCTTCTCATTTTTAAATCAAAATCTCTTGCAGCAGTACCTCTACCCATGAATACATCTCTGCCTATTTCGAATAATGTATTGACAGAATATGCACCTGGCACACATCCAAATCTATGTTGATATTATTCCACAATTAGTGGCTTTATCCCATTCGGTCCTTTAGTTTATTATCTGATGTTGTAAAACACATCATATTTATTTACTAAAGGAATTATTGAACAGTCACTATAACAATACAGTTTTTTCTCAAGATTGATTTGGAATGAGAAGAGGTAATAAATCATTGTTTCAATTAAAAAAGGAATACTATTTTCATATTTATTTTTGGTAAATTTCAGATTTCTTGAACATGAATAAACATATTTTATTTAGGCTAATTGCACACTCCGATTTAGAATAAATAATAAGATAATGTTGAACGAAGTCAGAATTTTGATAAATCCAAGGAAAGATTTGAATATTTGTGAGATAAGATCTGCAGACAATTTCCTTCAAGCTATGCATTTACAAGCTCGTTCTCATCTCTTATTAAGTTTCTCTTTTCCTTAGTTTATTTTTTATTCTTGTTCTATTTTATTTACAGGTTTTCATTTGTTTTCAAAAAGCTTGAAGTAAGCAGCAAACCCATTTTAAATTTGCAACAGGTTCAGGGAAATTTCATTTTTGATTCATTAGAATTTGAACATTTTTAACTTTGCTTTCAACCATCAGAAAACCCAATTGAAATGTCAAGCAATATCATAGGATTCAACTTGATTTTCATATTGCTGATACTTCAGTGAAAGTGTTTGCAATATTCTCAGCCCGCTCATCTTCGTCAATCACATCATCCATATCACATTTTGCATAGCGGAGGTTTGCAAGTGAAGTATACTTCTATTATCATGAATCGACGATCTCCGATAAATGACTTTATTGATATTGCGACGACCACATAATTTCAGACCCGATATGAAATTCAAATCAAATTCATAAAAATATCGCGTCTCCATCACATCGCTTCATCGCATTTATATTTATGCTCACATCGCATCTCCGACTCTGCGATGTGCGATGTGCGATGTGGGAACCACAATGTCAATATTCCTCGATCTCCAATATAATATATCTTTAATGATGCGATCGCTTCATTTCATTGCACATATTCTCATCACCTGTTCTTATCGACAATTTGCTATTTCAATCGCCGATGCGATAAACTCCAATGCATGCCTCTACATACAATGCGAATCATTTGATAAGGCGATGTGTTATTTCAAAAGCAAGCTTGGGCAACCACTATGGTAAGAAAACAAATAATGAACAATTTGCAGTATATTTATCATTTCAATTTCTCATATATTTCAACTTTAAATATATATAATTCCATAATTAAATATGGAATTCAAGACATCTCTATTTTCATATTTAAATTTTATTATATTGGATTTGGTCTTGATTCTGGACAATTTACAAAATCATGGAGTTTATATGAAACTTATAATATGTTGAGAAAATGTCATTACTACAAATTCTCATTCTCATTTTCTGATGCATGATTTCAATTTCATTCCCTTGAGCACTAAGCATTCCATTTTTTTTCATTTTACTACTGCTTACTTTAGTTTAGATAAAATAAATAATGATTTTGGGTTATAGGATTTTGGTTAGTTTGACTTCCTCAAGTTTTTAATGTTAATTAAAATAAGAAGTCAGCTAGTTTGGAGAAATTGATACCTTTCAGGTAAGATCAAAACCAATTATCCAATGGGAAGATTCATGTACCCACTTTCATTAATTTCCATTTGGTTACTTTAGTTTCAATTTTGTTTTTCTGATATAAAAATCTGTTCTGCAGCTCTTCATAAAAGCTTCCAATTCTCCGTCAGATCATATTTTCAAAGTCCATACTCTTCTCCTAGCTTAATTTCAAGAAAGCAGTGATAATCTTCATCGAAACAGTTGCACCAGGAAGTTTAAGAACCTTTAGCTTGTTTCTCTAAGCATTCTTTTTATTAGAAAATGATTAAGTTGATGCTTTGAAACAAAAAGATTGATATCAAACATAAAGTTTTCATTGTCGCTGAATTTTATCGTCATTGCTATCCAAAAAGCCTAAAACACTTACAACCCTGCAAGATATGATTTTCCTAAATCTCGACATAAGAAGGATTGATTACACGATTATTTTCTTTCTTCATATTGTTGAGACCTTGGTATAAACATTCTTGTTTGAGTTTATCTTGCGAGACTTGGATTTTCCTTTCACTTTTCAATTTTATCAATTTTGTTTGCTGATTTCATTTCTCATTTTAGCATAAGAATTCTTTTTCCTTTGGTTTTTAGTTTTGAGTTTGGTGACTTTGCCATGAATTATATGGAAGGCCTTCTTGTTACCTAACTATGGTTGGCATACACAGAGAAAAAATTGTTAATAGTCACCTATTATCTTTTTCTTAAATCTCTTAGTAAAGTTTGATTTTCTTATTATAAAGGTAGACATACTTAAGGAAGAGATTACCAATCAAGAGAAGTTGGCAAAGTATCATAAAATCTAGAAAAATTTATTTTTCATCAAAATTGTGATCATTTTGAGATTTCAATATTTTATTAAGATCTTTCAAAATTCTATTATCAGTCAAGAAAAGTTATTTTTAACAAAGTAAAGATACTTTATAGCAAAGCACCTTTAACTCTGAAATTGTCATTCTTAACTCTTAAGGAGTCAATGATTCTCCCTGCCCCCAAAAGTCTTATTTTTCTAGAGTATAATCCAGAGATATATTTAAACTTAAAAGATAAGAGGTCTCATCATGAGCCTGCTTACCATGATCATAGGGGAAAAATAGGCTGACATTACCAACATTGCTAAACAAACCAGGGTAATGGCTTATTATTGCGAACAATTATAAGACAAGGGGTCTCATCACGAGCCAGCTTGTTCAGTCCAATTATAACTAGTGAATGGCATTATCAACTATATGGCTACCAAACCAGGACAATGGCTTTTAAGATTTATAAAATAAAAAACAAAAAATAAAAAATAAACATATATAAATGGATTTATCTCTAGTTCAATAAGTCTTAAAGGGATGAGATTCTGAACCATTGATGATTAAAAGGTAACCATGTCGAGACTATAGATGTTTGCTGGCAGCAGTGGCTCTACTTGTGACAAATGAGTATATTTTAAAAGCTAAGCTGTAAAGTGACCCCTGCTTTATCTCTACAACTAATTAAAAGACTGATATAGAGTTTTGAAATATTTTAATTTATAAGGAATTTTAAGAAAAATTACAGTTAGATGATTCTTGCTTTTATTCAGACTAATGAACCTAGTCAAGCATGTCAAGCATAATTCTCTCTTCTTTAATTATTTTTACTTTAATTTTAGGAAAATCTTATTCACATCAAACAAAGATAACTGGTTCTTCTCCCTTGTGTCGCCATTGTTGTGGTAAAAACACAACCCCCCATTATTGATGTCTTCACTTCAATATAATGGGGACCCTTTCTATAAAAAAATTGGCTAAGAGCCTTTTAAATTTTTTATTTTATTTGATTATCCTACGCGATTGTTAATTTTTCATTTTCTTTGGATTCTTGTTTTGATTGCTTTGTTAAAATCGATTTTTTATAAGCTTCCCATTGACGCTTGTTTCGCCTCAATTGGTCAACTGGTTTGAAAAATGGTACTCCTTTGAAGTCCCATCATTTATCTAGTCTGGGTTAAAAATGCTATTTTTATTCTTTTTATTTTCGAAATAGCTATAGTTTAGATAGGCAAATTAAGCTTTAGAAAATTTCAGAACTAAACCAAACATCATTAAAATAAAAATAAAATATAAAAAATTGATTTTTAATATTAAATTTTAAGATTAATTAAATTAATTATTATAATATAATTAATTTTAATTAAAATTAATATATATATATATTATATATATATATATATATAAAATAAAAAGATTTTTCGGATCGCAAGACTGCATCGCGGGTTTTCAAATGATGCATTTTCTTAAAACCCCAATAGCCCTCATATCCCGATGGTCGATATGCGATGAAGGCCTCAAGCATTAACTAAAGTTTAAAGTACCACGTGTTTAAATCTCAATGCGATCTCTCCATCGCATCGGGAGTCCTCAATTGATACAACCCGACTCAACATTTTATTCGATGTGATTTGGACTCAATCATTCATGCGATGCGATAATGCGACATCGCATATCGCATATCGCAATGTCAACAAACTCCTCAACTTAAACATTAAAGGATTTGTGATTGGAAAATGCGATGGGTTAAAAATTTTTAATAAAAAGTTTCACCCCTTATGCCTCCTGTACCTCCACCTCACTCACCCTCATGTCACACTCACCTCACACTCCACTCACCATATCCCTCCATTACCTCACGTGCATGAATAAATAAGGTTGGATTGATTTCAATGGTTTGTTTTATGGATTTTGGCTTTGGATTGATTCCAATAGTTTGTAAATTAATTTTTATATATATTTGTTATTATAATAATTATATTATAATTTTAATATAATTTGAATTATAATAATAATTATATTTTAAATTATTTTTTTCAAATCATTTGTATATTAATTTAATTTTGTAATTTAATTAATTTCTAAATTAGATGATAATTAATTGTATATATTAGTTAGTTAATAATTAATTTAGAATTAATTATTAGATAATTAGAATTTAATTTAGGATTACATTTTTAATTAAAATTCTGATTTTTAGCCCAGCAACAGAATTTCTAGATTTATGTCAGATTTGACTCATAAACTTTGGAAGCTCATAGAGTGAGTTGTACTTGGCCAAATGAGGCCCAGGACGGCTCATTGGAAAGATAAAATCAAGGAGAAAATTTCTAAGGAGATTTAACTAATAGATTTGGTCATTAATTGGGTCAAAAATCATGCAGAAGATCAAGCTCCAAAATTCTAAAACAAAATCAATTTTCTGAGTTATTTTCTTTATTTTCATTTTCCCAAGCCTCTTCTAAATTGCAGATTCGCTCATCAACAATATCTTTGGCCAACCAAACCATCCCAGGCATCAATAAAGAGCTTATATTTTATTTACAATTATTTATTTAAATAGAATATGATTGGATTTGTTTTAATGCCAGAAATGGTATTTTGATTCTATTGTTACATTTTAATTCATTTTGATTTCTTTTTGCAGGAAAACAGTAGAAGAGATATGAAGAAAAAATCTTAATCAATGAGGATGCTCCAGCAATTAAAGATTGAAATTTTGAGCGAATAAAATTGGATTGGACAGATTTCTCTTCAACAAACTTTCCTCTCAAGAATTCCTTTGCAAATACTATAAATAGCAGATTGCAGAATAGAATAGGGGTTGCTCTCCTCTGCAATTCTTGAATTCTAAAAGCACTTTTGTAATAGGGATTTAGAGTTGTAGGTGGGAGGAGTGGAATCTCAGATCTGGAGATTATTGAGGTTTTTCTTTTACATCCTGAGTTATGTATAATGAACAGAGTTTGCACTATTGTAGCTTTTCTTTTGAAAGCAGAAGCTTAGGCATTGTAAAGGACTATTAGAGACTGGAGTTGGAGAAATGGATTTAATAAACTGGTATTTCGAATACTATTGTTTTAAATGTTGGTTTCATTTTATGATAATAGGAATGGTGTCAATTTGATTACATATTTGTGCACTTTTGTCGGTATGGGTAATTTGCCTCTATTTTATGTTGTTATTTATCTCTGCTCTTATGGGCTGAATTCTGATTTCTGAATAACTATTTACTCATAGATCTGTCTTTTAGTGTTGGATTAATAAATAATGATATGTTGTGAACTTCTTCCGCATATTATTGTCTAAGAATTCAAGTTACTGATTAACTGATCCATATCACTTTGTGAACTTCTTCCTGAGTGTTGTTGATTGATTATTTCAGTTAAAGGGTCTCAATAGGATGTGTTTGGTATCCATAATGTCGGTTAATTGAACTATTTCATTAACTTGATATTCATTATAAACAAGACATTTAAATCTCAATATTTTAAATACCTGCTCTTGGTTAGGTTAGATCTATATCTGCCTAATTGAGATAGCATTAAGATAGTTTCTTTTTGCTTGCATCTTAGAACAAGTTTGCATTTAGAGTAAATTCTACATTCTTTTAAGTCCTCTTCCCAAAGAGGCAAACTTTAGTAGTGGATTGGCTGAGCCCTAAATCAGCTTAAGGATCACTTTCTTGCCTGATCATCTAGAAGGACGATCTGATGTCTCTTTTCAATTGGTGAATGAAAGTCATATTTTGAAGCCATTGGAGATTGAGAGAAGGTAACTGGACCTAGTTGAACCAGTCGGAACCACCATTCCAAACGGAAAAGGAGCTGCTAACCAAGGTCCGGACCGGGTCGTCTCCCCCATGTTGTTGCAATGATTTTCGAGGCTTCAACACACTCCTACGGCGAAATCCCCACAAATTTCTAGATATCTATATTCATCACCATATAAGGCAACAAGTGCCATTTTTGCTTAGGGCCTTTGCGCGCTTTGATCGAGACCCTATGAAAATCGTATTTGAATTATGCATAGGTCGATAGTTGCACGTACAAGGAGGGAGAAAACCTTGGCTGCTAGTTAAACACCATGTGCATGTCCATATCCATTAAAACCCAACATATATTTGTTTCTTTAACACACTCTGGATCTTTTGAGGCCCACAATGAGGAAAACCGCGTTGCCTCAGGAAATTCTTCTTTGTGTGGAGGAAACTCGCTATCCTCTGGTAACCTCTAAGCAACCAAAATAATCGACAACAACATTCAGGCATAATGAAATGACCTGTTCTCCTCCTGGGCCTCTCTAAAGTTCGCGAGGAACTCTTGACATAGATACTTGGCCCAATTGTATTGTACCCCCTTCGTGCACTGAGATGCGAGCAATATGACTAGCGCTGAAACTTCATCCACGCGAAATTTTCTCATTACTTTGCCTGCTAGAATTTGGGCAGCTAACTGTACTACCAGGCCTGATATGGACGTGATAGAGTACCCTCGTGACTTTTTTATCAGACAAAACTCCTTCATCTTATCTGCTATATCTTTTTCTTCGGTTTTTCCTCCAAACTCTTTGGTAGGGTTCGTCCCTTTGTAAGGTTGACTTGTGATCCTATGGATCGACATGTTGATGATGGAGATATGATCTCTTAGCCATAGGCACCCATCATGCACCAGCGTAAGGAGCTGGTGCACACAGATCGTATCAATGGGGGAACGATGATAATGCGGCACTAACAGCAGATTGAGAAACCCTGACTGCTCAACACCGTGGACCCACTTCATGGGCTCCAAAATTATAATCCCCGTGTCATCATACTAGATTTTTCTACATATACTTGTGAGTCGCCAAGTTTGGAAACTTTGTATGGTCCATGAGGTTCCAATATTCCAGTTTAAGCAATGGAACGCGCACCAGCCTAGGACCTTCGAACACAACTTGCTTAGGTAGCAAAGGTGTCGAAACTGAAAATTTCCCTATATCGGGATCCTTTGTGACTTTAGTTTTTCCCTTCCATGGAGGGATATACTCAGGCAACCTTGTCATAGGCTCCACTCCTTCGGCATCAACATCTTCAATACCTTGGAATTCTTCCTCTTCTATGTCCACTACTTTTTCTAGCTGCTTATCCTTTTTCTGCTTCGTTTGTGTCTTGGTATTCTTTCACGGTGAAATTCACACTGGCACTAGCTTCCTTTGTTTTTCCTTTGTGGTTGGCTGCTATTATTTCATAGCAGGCTGCTTTTCTTTTGGCACCATTTGTTTCAGCCTATATGACCTCGGCGTCGTAGGCACAACAGGTGTAATCTCCATACTAGATACTTCGGGACCTAGCATGTTAGATACAACTGATTCTGAACTAAGGGCTTTTGTGGGGTTAGTGGCAGCCATTCTTTCCATAAATAACTCTCGGGCTATTGAAGAACAATTTGCTAGCGACGTAAATTCTTCCCAGAATGCTTGACTCATATGCATCAGACAACAAAAGGTTCCATCAATTCTCAGACTGCAAAGTGTTCTCTGCTGGAATGGCACGAGTAATTTATAGGGGGTTGAATTCAAATTCGACCATTCCCCCCACATTCGGATGATAAATGTTTTTTTAGTGGCAAATCTTCAAATATTTTCGCCTTAACTTCCGCCACCCTGCTCCTCTTAACTGCTTTATGGCTGTTAAATCATGAATAGTAACTACAACGGTCATTTTCCTGCTAGGCTGCGTGGTACCTTCCCCCATGGCACAACTTCCTAAGCTTAGCTTCATTTGTTGCATCCTCGTCATTCTTCGCACAGCCGAGTTAATGCCTTGTCCTTCAATATGGGAAGTTTAGTTTATAGTCTTGCGCTTCCTTACAACTTCTTGGAGCGCTATGACTATCCTATTGCAATATAGTCATTGCGTAGGATCCCCCATATATAGCTTCAAACTGCTCCCATTCACTTTTCCTGGGAAGGGTTCCCCATTTAGCTTCACGAGCTGAACTGCACCACCATCTGTAATTTCCTGAGAAATATATGGCCCTAACCAATGCATCTAGAATTTACCTGGAAATTTAGCGAACTTACTATCATATAACAGTACTTTATTATTTACCTTGAATGTGCAAAGCTTGATATGGTGATCATGCCATGCTTTCTTGCATTCCTTTTGCACTTGTTGATGGAATCCTACCAAAAATCAGTCTTCTTCGAGCTCCATGAGCTATGTAAGCCATTCTTCCAAGGCCTCGTGATCCACCATATCCGTTAAAGTTGTTATGCGCAGACTAGGCACAATGTATTCCATCAACATTATGGCTTTTACCCCATATACTAATTTGAACGACGTTTGTCCTGTTAGCTTCTTACAAGTGGTCCTATAAGCCTATATCACTGCAAGTATGCGTACATCCCAATAATTCTGCTACGCGTTACAGATCTTTGTCAGCGCGTTCTCCAAAATTTTGTTAAAAGCTTCAACAGTTTCATTTTCCTGCAGGTGATATGGTGTACGCTTCTGATGGTAGACCTGGATTTCATCAATCAATGTGTTGATTGTTTCATTCAAAAAGTGTGTACCCCTGTCACTCATCAACACTTTCGGGCATCCAAACCTTGTTAAGACATATTCAAACAAGAATTTTGCTGTCGTAGCCCTTGTACAATCCTTTATGGGTTGTGCTTCCACCCATCTGGTTAGATATTCCATCGCAGTGATAATGTAGCGCACGCCCGTTTTCTTTCTAGGGGGCTGAAGTGGCCCAATAAAATCAATTTCCCACTTCTCAAATTCCTACAAATATACTTGAGGATGTAGTGGTAGCTTGTCCCTTCATGACGGTCTACTAGTTTTTTGACATGCATCACATGCCTTACAATATGCCTTGGAATCCTTGTGCAATGTTGGCCACCATAGTCCTACGCGCAAAATATTTTGCGCATTTTCTTTTCCTGCATAATGTCCTCCCATAGCTCCCCCATGAGCTTCGGCGAGAATTCTATCACACTCAAGGTCTAGGACATATCTCCGCAATATTTCATCTGCACCCATTTTGTACAAATGTCCTGCAATGACTGAAAAGTTAGCTGCGTGCACTACTAATTCCTTCTTTTGCTGACTTGTAGATCCTACCGATGCCATCCCTGTAATTAAGTAGTGAATAATGCCTGCAAAATGGTCATCTGCTACGTGCACCACAAAGAGTTGCGCATCTGGTAACCCTTCCTCCAAATTATTGGGTTCTTCATCTGTTTCAATTCGCGACAGATGGTCAGGTCCAACATTCAACCTCCTAGGCTTCATAATGACTTCAAATTCATACTCCTGAAATAATAGCAACCATCTGCAAATTCCCCTCCCCCAACACAGGCTTGTTGACCAGGTATTTTAAGGCAGAATGATATGTATACATCTTGAAATGCCCTCCTAATAGACAATGCCTGAATTTTTGTGGCGCGTAGACCATTGCCAGCCCTTCGCGCTCAGTCGTTGAATAATTTTTCTTGGCCTTCGATAAATTCCTACTTGCGAAGGCTGTAGGATGATCCATTTCTCCTTCACTGGCTTGTGTTAGCACTACACCTAGCACAATGCAAGAAGCATCCACATGTACATGAAACTCCTTTTTCTAATCAGGAAATACCAATATTGGCACAGTTAGAATCTTTTCTTTTAACACATCTAGATTGTGCTGACATTCTTCATCCGAACATAATGTCGCATCCTCTTTGGCAATTTTTCCATGGGCGCAGTAATTTGAGCATAATCTTTGATAAATTTTATATAGTATCCTGTATGTCCCAGCATCGTGCGTAGTTTCTTGATGTTCCTAGGGGCCTCCAAGTTCACAATTACCACGATTTTTGCAAGTTCCACCATCAATCCTTGCTTTCACACAACATGACCTAGCAAGATCCCAAAAGGAACACAAAATATGCATTTTTTCAAATTCAGCGCTATCTGGTATCTGCAACATGTATCCAACATAAGGCACAGACTTGCTACATGGTGCTTCACCAAACCAAACACCGTCCAGTCATCAAATTACACTTCCAAGAACTTATGAATGAATTCCTTGAACGTTGTTATGACTACGCGGGAAAATATCGCAGACACATTCTTTAATCCAAATGGCATAACAGTGTACTAAAATCAACGCCACTCTGTTGCGAAGGTGGTCTTGCTTCTATCTTTTGGCGCATCTTGATCTGATGATACCCAGAAAACCTGTTAGTAAAGGAATAAGCCTCATACCCTCCAACATTATCTAACACTTCATCTGTAAATGGACCACCATCAGGCTCACCCAATCAGATTCTTCAACAGGTTCTATGATGCCTGCCTCTAGAATTTTATCCAACTCTTGGTGAACCTTTTCCTTATACTTAGGGTTAAGGCGATAAGGCCTCTATTTAACAGGCTTCGCGTCTAGCTTCAATGTGATCTTCATAACGCCCAAATCGTAGATTATTCCCTTTAAATCCAAAAACTTAGTGGGGAAGAGATCCTGGTATTCAAGAAGTAATTCAACAACTTTATCTATTGTAGTGTTGTCCCAATCATCTCTAATTTTTGCGAACTTCAGTTCTTCTTCAATGTCAATGTTTACTTGCTTCATTTTCAAAGGTGCAGAGATGTCCTGGTTCTCTATTTGTGGGTCTTCGACTTTGTGATGCCCTTCCACCTCCAGAATATTGATATTCCCCGACTCTTCTTCCTCCTCTTCAGCAGTCACATTATAGAATTCCAATGTGTGGTGTAGATGGGTTCTCTAGTCCAGTTAGGTTCATTCCATAGGTTCCTTTGGTGTTCTGAAGATAACCGCTTTTATCTCTTGCAGTGCTTCATCGATGCTTGCAAATACATATTCAAAGCTGAAAGTCAATAAGAAACCCTCCTTCAATGCATCCCATTCCGCAATGCCATGGCGGAGCTCCCTTTCAAGATACCGGTTCATGGGGATTGTATCCAAGGTATGACAAAATATGTGTACCCATTCTAGCTACGGTTTTGTCCCCCATGCCTTAGTCCATTTTTCTAGGTGATCACGTAGATCATCCTTTACATTATACTTCTCATTCATTCTGGTATTAGCACACCCAAACTGTAGCTTCATCATTCTTCTGTAATCTCGCCATCCAACAAAACTATCCTTATGCGTACCCCACCATCGTGCAGACATAGTGTGCAGCGCCAACTCCAATGCTTGAAATCGGTGGTCCTCATGGAATTCACGCTCAAATTCATCTAAAACATATATACGTTAGTTAAACCATCATAATAAGGTAACTTTCTTACGTCTGACGAAACACAGTGCAACGACTTTGTCATCATATTGCATCGCAATGTAGAAACTTCATGTAAGAGATTTTATCAATTCTCTAATTCCTCATCTGAATCAGAGGTGCATGAACTCTCCTAGTCCCATGCAATCCGTCCATCTGTTGTTAGATTGATCCAATCCTGATCTTGCATTCTTATCTTGTAGATTTGATCCAGCTCGTCATCACTTTCTTCATAATTGTGTATTGGTTTAGTATAGCACGCTCCTTCTGTAGGATCTAGTGGCACTATAACCTGTAGCGGTTTTCTTTCAAACAACATTGTCCTTTTCTTCAAATTAATGACCCCATTCATATCAATAGCCTAGTCAATTCCCAGGAGTGCGGGGTAAGGATTACTGTCATTAACAATTTTTATAACTTCAAAATCTGCTACTACACTTGCACCTTCAATATCAACTGTTACTCCATATAACCGTCCCATGGGGATAATTTTCTATTGATTCACCATCCTGAGCTGAATCAGAGACCATTGTAGTGTAGGTCTTCCCATCCTTTCCCATGTCTGTTTCGATAGAACATTCACATTTGACCCTAGATCCAAGATGACCTGTTCCATTTCATAATCACCTATCTGCGTTGTTAGCTGCATCTCTCACCCTGTTCATGCCTTATGCTTACCAATATTTCTGACCACGTGGTGTTCATCAGGGGCCTTTTCTTTACTGGCACATTTATTTATTAATTCTTGTAGTCCTTCCACACCCTTGCTATCGCATAGCAGCTTCATGCAGGTCTCCAAAAATGTAGTGAGTCCAAAAGGATCAACCTATGTTGGCGCACTAATTTCTTTCAGCTTGTCCTGGCTTCCTGAGGTGGAGGCCTCATCGAAGCTCTTCTTGGCTTCCATAAATGTTTCCTTAGCATGATTCAAATCAAAGACGACTTCTTTCTCTGAAGCCTTGCGGACCCATCCATCTTCTTCAGGCTATTTACCTTTATCAATGCCAGTCATCATTCCACTTCTTAGCACAATATTAACGCTTTGATCTTCCTTGCGGGGCTCAGCCCTCATCATTTGTAAATTCTGCATAGGCTACTAAGGCTACATTTTCTTCTCTTGCATCTTAGCTATTAACACTAGGAATTCTTCTATGGTATGGTCGAACTGTCTATAGTATTGACATGACGAGTGTGTAGGATTCTGGAAATATCGTGCAAAGTGCCCCGGATGTCCATAGTTATAGCAGATAATCTGACCGCGACCTCTACCAGGTCCTCCTCCTCAACCCCGTGCTTGGCCTTGAAAACCTCTGGGTGCTCCTTCGGTGCCTTGATCTGGAGGTCGAGTTGCTGCTTGCATATGGTAAGTAGGGGTTCTTTCCATCATCAGCTCATATCTTTGTCAATGGCACTCATCGTGGCTCACATATTTGTAGAAATTACAAAACAACTACTGAGGTGTTTGAACAAATTGCTGAAGCAAGTGGTAGTTATTCGTCGTGTGTTTCCTAGTAACTTGACAAATGGCACACCATAGCGTGACCCCCATGCTTGGACTTGCTGTGGCTTCTGGATTCAGGGGAATAACTCCCCCTTGTAATATAATTCACGAACATGGGACAATGATCCTTATCGTGCCCGTGACCCTTGCACTTCAAACACCAAACTTTTGTGCGCATGTAAGGCTTAGTCGCCTTGTCTTTCTTCAAACACTGTAATTCTAGGTGTATGCTTGCTAATTGTGAGTGGATCTACTGAACCCCTAGGTTCGTGTCCTGAATAGGTGATGTGTGCAACCTCATTTCAATCTCCAAGGCTTCTTCCTATGTATCTATCTTCTATTGTGACAGAGAAATTCTAAAATGGGGAAACGCGACGCTATAAACTAGTCGCGATGCTAGCTATCTGAGATATACAGTTAGCCTGTCTTATCTGGCACTTCAACCTTTGATAAAATTCCCAAGGCATTTCCTCAACCTTCATCATGATCTCTTTAAATTCAATAACCAACTATGTCATATTTGGGTTTACTTAACTCTTTGTTCAAAGCCGCTTGAGTTTCTGCTAGCGATGCACGAGGATTGTCACTACAATACTTAATGTACTAGGTTAGCGCGCGATCCTGTAAGGCGGTAGCTAGCTGAACCTTCTTTATATTATAATCGGTGATTTGCTGCGTTGTCCATACAACGTTCGCAACAAACTAGAAATGCTCTGGATATTCACTTCCTATGCCCTTGAAGATCGACATCTTCATTGTCTTTGCCATGTTGAATGGTGGCGGTGGAGGTTGAGGTGTGGGTGAATTTGTATGTGGTGGAGGTGGAGTGGATGGATTATTTATCCTAGGAATACCCTAAGTTATTAGTTGAACAACACTTAGAGGTGTAGTCTGCACCGCCCCTTCATCGTCACTTGAGGGAGGTCCAACCAATGGTCTATACTCTGGTCCTAATGCTGTGTGATTTCTAAAGAATCTTCCACTTCACGTAGCTCTGAACATCATGGTAATGGCATTACCCATTTTTCACATAATAGAATTTTATTCCAAGTATTCAATGACCTTAAATACTTACCTCGCAGTCCTTTGAATAATCTTCTCTCTGCTTCGCTATAGCTGACTGAGGTATCAACTGCAAATTCTATAACAAATCCTCCTAGAATTCGATCAAGCCGATGATCGAAAACACACACGATATTGTTTTCAGAGGATTCTAGTCTTCGCACTAAGTCTGGAGTCCACACTATGGGACTATCGAGCTTCCACCTTCCTTGACTATCTGTCAATTTAGCTAACCACTAGTACAATTCAATTGGGAAGGTGCAGAAGAAGATTTAGTGTATCTCTATATACAAATATATATTCAACCAATCTTCCCTTGACAGGCACAGAGTCTGGTTTTCTTGCATCGCGAAATCGTGAATCTTCTAATCCAACGACTTTTCAATTTCTTTCTTGGTCAGGTTCCAATCATGCGACATCACACCTCTTTTAAGCAGATCCTAGTCTTGGCAATGAAACCATTTGTTGGTTTAGGGGGTCCTGACCCAGGTTCAGAGTTAGTTGTGCCAACCAACAAAACCCTACACTGCTGGCCCTTTTGGCAAAAACCCATGTAGCACAGGCTGCAGTCTCACCCAAAGCAATATGGGGGGATGTAAGAACCAAGTTTTTGCATCCAAAGACTAGTGTGATGTCTTCCAACACCTTGGATCTACCTCTTTGCAGATTGATAAACTTCTACGGCATGACATCGTAACTCAGTTAAAGCAACCTTCAAACCTTCATGAAGGTCCACGATCAGTCCTTGCGGACGCTTAACAGTCGATTTACCTACTTACGTACATCAAAAAGTAAACCTAGATTGGAGTTTGCGTAGATCTACTTTATTCATCAAAAAACATAAGAGAAATGATCTGAAACTTCATGGAAGTGGCTAAGCATTCATTTCATACATTATTAAGACAGATTCAATAAATTCGCATAGCATTCAATCACTATTTCATAAAACATGTCATTCATCGACATTATATAACATAAGCATATAAAAAACATAAATACTCAGTAATTCTTTGGAAAATTGTCTTTATTGATCTTTAATTCATTGATTACAGACTCAAACTACCCTATGCATGTAGTTGCAGGGGTCCGCACACTTAGCTATGGACTCTACCCAGGCCTCCGCACACTCAGCTGTAAAGCCTTCCCTTCTCTTCCTAACCACAGGAAGCAGGGCCTTCCTGCCTTAGCTCCTACCCAAAACTCTTCAATGAACCCAATTCTCTATCAAAAACTTGTCCTAAGACTCGCTAAGACTCAACTATTTATAGAATTTTCCATACAATACAATGGTCCACGGACCATGGGTGAACCACAAAATCGACTCAAAACTTTACTTAAAACAAGGGGCTAATCCCCTTTGACTATTATTCATCTATGCGCTCTTCTTCCATATATTGCGAAGACTCTACATATTTTACAAAACTGTATACAAAATTTGGGTTAACTAAATCCAAACTGATCCAGGGGATCCCATCCCAACAATTAACCTCGAAATCCCCTTATTAATCCCTAGTTATTGATTGATTACATTTCTATTGTTGTGTTCTTATGTAGGCTAGACCCCTCATGGTCCCATTTTGTTATAATTGTATCATATATATATATATATATATATATATATATATATACTAAAGAGACCTAGTCTTAGGATACTCAAATATTGTTCTGCTCATTGTATTTATTGTAAAAGGAGATGTCCCCCCTCAAAGTGGACTATAATTATTATTTTATTATCATTTTTGACATGCAAGGATCATAATATTTGGTATCAGAGCTCTTGATCCTAAGGATTTTTTGTTTCAAATAAGTCATTGTGGAATTTTCGCTATAATTTTTTTCATGGAGGTTTCAGATGATGAAACCTAGTGAATATTGAGAATACATCTTGGGAAATATTTGGTTCAAGTTTCAGGTCTTGATTCACTATATTTTTGAATATATGGTCTAAGGAAGTTAGGTGAATGCTCCTAAACTCTATCTCAAACATGCCTGTTCAACATTTCTACTATATGTATATGTATATGTATGTATGTGTGTGTGTGTGTGTGTGTGTGTGTGTGTGTGTGTGTGTGTGTGTGACGCCTTATATTGTGAAACTTGGACCACATTGAGGTGAAATCATGGTCAACATATGGTCAAAGTTACAAATCATGGTTCACTATATTTCCAGGGATATGCTCCAAAGAAGTTAAGATTTTTGTATGCTCCAAAATTCAGTCTCAAAAAGGTCAGTTTAGCATTTGTGTTATAAATTTTTTTGTAAGGCTTCATAATGTGAAACTCATAATATATTAAGGATAAATATTGATGAATATCTAATTCCATTTTCAGAATTTGGGTCCATATACTTTTAGAGTTATACCCTATGGAAGTTAGGGCTTGTCAATAGTCATGAAATAAATTTTAAATTTGTTAGCTTCGTATTTTTGTTACATATTCTTACTTGGAAATTTTCAAACTTTAAAATATTAAGGAATTTCAGAGGACATATAGAAATACCTTACTTACAAGTTCCAAAATTATATTTCAAGAATTGGACATGTGGTACACTATACAATTTTGCTCATGGGAATAAGCAAAAAAACCAGCAAGTTTTGGGAAAGTTACTATAACTTTCAGTTGACACATCACATTTAGTTCACACTTGTGGAATTACAAAAACTATATATTAGAGTATTACATAAAACAAAAATTAGATCGAGAAGGCATGAAATCTCATAGATATATCAATAAAGCTTCATCCATTCTAATATTCTCCAAATCAAGGTATGTAACTTACTAGTGACCTAATTGTTCATTATAGGAATCTTTTTTTGTTGTTGTTTTAATAAAGAGGAGCACTATTATTATTTTCCAACATTTCTCCAAAAAATGATACTACACCAATTAAATCCATTGAAGGCCCATCCTTGACCCATGAATGAAGTGAAGACTTAGAATTTAGCTTATCTCAAGTAGAGAAGAAAGTTAATGAAATGGATGGTAGTATGTTGAAAAAGATGGAATTCTCAAGTTCTCAAGTTCTCAAAAAAATATGAATGAGAATAAGGAAGGAATAGAAAAAAATATGAATGAAAATAAGGAAGGATTAGAAAAGAGGATGGATGAAAATAAGGAATAGAAAAAAATGTAAATGAAAATAAGGAAGAAATACAAAAAGCCATGTTTTCCATGGAAATTTTTCTCTTGGAGAGGATTCCTAAAAGGGATGTTGAGATCCAAGGAAATTGTGAACATAAGAAGAAGCATGTTGTTGAGAATCAATCTCATATTGGGAGTATGTTATCATAATTGGAGAGAACAAATTTTGAATCGTAGAACTATAGTCATGAATTTTCAATCCAAGATACACATCATCAAGACCAAGTCAACACAAAGGAAGTACACCATTTCAAAGATTGATATGAGAAAAATTGCTGGTAATGATCCCGTAACATGGATATTTAAAATGGAGCAATACTTTGATCTAAACCAAGTTTCATCCTTAAAAAAGGTAAATATTGCATCCATGATTTTAGAACGAGACCAACATGTATGGTATCAATGGATTTATGAAAGAAAAAAGGATTTCGTTATATTTTGGTCCATTTTTGCAAAGAAATTGATAGCACATTATGGGGATATTAAGATCAACACATTATTTAGTCAATTGGTAAAACTTCGACAAAAAGTTACAGTACACTTTCGAAAATTCCAAAAGTTGTGCCTTCGAGTAAAGAATATTTAATAGGATAACTTGTTAGACCTATTTATTGGAACTTTTAAGGTACGCATCCAACATGATGTGTTTATTTTTGAACCTAAATCTCTAGAGCATGCTTTCAGTTTGGAAAGGAAACTTGAAAGTAAAAATATGGCCACTAGTAAATTGGTCACTAATAACTATAGAGAAAATTATGCTCTCTTTCCTAAAATGACAAGGTTGACTCCTTAGAAAATGGATGAAAGAAGAGAAAAGGGACTATGTTTCAACTATGATAAGTGTAGCAAAGGGAATAAATGTGATGGGAATAAATTATTCTACGTATACTATGGATATGAAGAAGATCAAGAAGTGGAAACTTCATAAGATATATGGCTAGAAAAAACTACTTCAACATTGTCTTGTCATGCCTTGGTCGCCATCAGTGATCCACAAACCCTAAATATAGAAGGATATATAAAAGGTAAAAGGGTAAGAATATTGATTTATATAGGTAGTACCCATAACTTCATCAATTACAAATTGGAAAAACTTAATTTCTTTGTATATCTAACACTATAATTTCAAGTGATGATTGCATATGGAGGTACCATAAATTGTTTATGGAGGACAATGAGATTAATCTAGATATGGGGGAGTATTTATTTGTTAACCCCATGATTGCAATCCAAATGAGTGGCGATTATTTTGTATTAGGGGTCCAATGGTTACAATCATTGGGAATAATGTCCCTTAATTTTCAAGATCTTTTCATAGGATTTTTGTCAGATGGAAATGAAATTGAGCTTAGAAGTGTCCAACGGAAACTTAGTAAAGTGATAAGCTATAATAGCATGAAAAAATTGGTAAAAGGGGAAACTGGGGTGTAGTTGCGCAATTGTGTTCATTAGATGTTCAAACATATATATCCTTTACGCTAGTGGATCTTCAAAAAGTTATCAACAATCATGTTAAGTTTTTTGAATAAATTCGTAAGGGTCTTCCACCTGCCAGAGATCACATTGACCATGTTGCTCATTTACAACCTAGAAGTGTACAACCTAACATTAGGCCATACAAATATCCACATGCATAAAAATAGTGAGGTTGAGTGTATTGTTCAAGAAATATTAGAGGCAAGCATCATTCAACCTAGTTAGAGTACTTTCTCTTCACTAGTGTTGATGGTTATAAAAAAGGATGGTTCATGGCATATGTGTCCAAACTACATACAACTCAACAAAATGACAATCAAATATATGTTTCGTATTCTTGTCATTGATGACTGTTAAATGAGTTGCAAGGAGTAATTTTCTTTACTATTTTGGATCTTCGTTCTGAATATCATCAAATCAAAATGAGGCAAAAAGACATTCCCAAAATGACCTTTAGAACACATGAAGGTCATTATGAGTTTTTGGTTATGCTAGTTAGACTTAAAAAATCAACTTCAACATTTCAAATATTGAATTTCTATTTTCAAACTCACCCTTACAAAATTTGTGCTAGTATTTTTTGATGATATACCATTTTACAACAAATATTTGGAAGATCATGTACAACATGTTGACAGGGTCTTAACACTATCGGAAGAGAAACAACAAATTGAAAATCCTTCTAAATGTGCCTTTGGCATTCAATAAGTGGAATTTTTGGGTCATATTGTATCACATGATCGTGTCAAGGTGGATCCTAAAAAATCAAAGCTATGAAGGAATGACCAATCCCCAATACCTTGAAGAAACTTAGAGGATTCTTAGGATTGACAAGATATTACCACAAACTTGTCAAGAACTATGGTCAACACCTCTGAAGGAACTATTGAAGGAAGCATTTTATTGTACTAAAGATGCAAACAAATCATTTGAAGAACTTAAAGAGGCTATGTGTACAACTCTCGTCTTGGTGACACCTGGCTTCACAAAAATATTCATTGTGGAGTGTGATGCCTTAGGCCATGGCATTAGTGCAATTTTCATGCAATAAGGAAGACCCCTTTCCTTTGAAAGTATTGAAATTAAAAAAAATAACTTACTTAGACATGTATATGAAAAATAAATATTGGCACATTAAAACACAAATTTGGAAAACACCTTTTGCTTGTTTTTGACGTAGAAAATTGTGAATTGTCATGTTTTTTCAACTTCAACCATTGTAAACTCATATTTTATTTGATAATTTTTCTTTGTAGTAAAAACAATATTTGTATAAAATTGTCTTGCCTCCGTACTCATAGTTTTTCAAAAAATATTTATAGACATATAGCTGGAGAAATTTGATGTTTACTGATTGCATATGCTTGAAAATTTCAAGCAAAGATAATGAATGACTTAACGAACCACCATGGTTTTTAGAGATGGTGATTCATTTTTGGGAAAAAATTATATCATCACAATCTATATAGTTTACACTAATGCGCAGACTGTTGTTGGGGAATTTTTAGATTCGATCACTATTTTTTATCATTTGATGAAATAGGGTAAGAAAAAAAATGGTGATTTTTCAATCCATTTGACTAACAATTTTCTTTTTAATATGAACATCAATAAGTCATATAAATATACCCTTTTTAAGAGGACATGGAGATGACGGTATATGTTATTTTTCAATTTTTTTGATGTTTCGATTTTGAAGTTACCCCATTTTCATTTCAGGCAATTTTCAGAACTGTCAAAATCTGCAATGACACAATTTAGTATAAAATTAGTAATAAATATCAATCCTTATGAAAATGAAGAAATAATGTATCATTGGAAACTATATTCAGAGATGAATCTATTGGTACAAAGTACGCCATATAAATATTAAATTTTGCAAGGATTTGGCTTCTTTGAAGTTGTTATTTGCATAATTTTTCTGAATTTTTGTTGACCAAACTCTCAGCCTAGAAAAGGTTTTGTTCATTTTCAACTTGATATCATTGAATTATGAAAAATTAGTTTACAAATTTTTATTTTTTATTTTTTTGCGTGTACTTGACCTTAAGATGATTATATAAATGATTTTAAAGTATGACATGTTTCGTAGAAAATTTATTTTATAATTTTTTATTATATAAATTATTTTAAAGTATCACATATTTCAAAAAAAAGATTATAAACTTGTATTCATGCTTGGAAAAAAGTTGATTATTTCATTGGTTTTAAGCTAGATAATATTTTCATAATTGATTTGAATGGAAATTTAGGTTTGGAAATTCCTAGTTTGGATCACCACATCCATATTTCTACTTCCATACCCTTATATGAGAAGAGAGTGAATTTCTAAGACCTTATATTTCTAACCAGAATTCCATACCCCTATATGAGAAGAGAGTGAATTTTTGAGACCTTATATTTCTAACCAGAATCATTGGACAATGGAAGAATATTTTCTCACAATGATAATGAATGGAAGACACTCATCATTCACCTAGAAAGTTTATTTTTCTTGAGATTAGGTAAGTAGTTTTCAAGATGCATTCCTTCAATCACATTTATTTGGAATTCTTCACCGCCTATTAACATCATATTTGGGAGTACTATAGTTTTGACTGAATTTCTTAGTTCGATTAGTCTTTTGTGATGCAGTTTGTTGATCTTAGTTAAGATAGATCATATTCATACACTTATCATGCATTTCAATAATCAACACCACAAATTAATGTTCTTAAATGGCATCTATATTAGTTTTGTTTGTAGCATATTCAACCTTTTTAAATAATGTTATTCCTTCGTTGGTTACATGTTGTTTGAAAATATTTGCAAATGGTTCCAAGCCTTTACATCTTCTATAGAATAACTTGTACATCCTTCAAAGATCATAGTTATTCTCGTCCAAAAGCAAAACATGGCATCTAGTTTACTCATTTTCTAGAATTTGTGTTTGATAGTGGGAGAGGACTTCATTTTGTACTTTCTTTAATTTCTTTTGCTCAATGATAGAGTGCAAATAATGAGCAATTCTCTATTTATAAGGTCTTAAACATTCCTCGGCATTTAGCATATTTCTTGGATAACAATCCTCTAAAAAATGTAAGGAAACCTTTATAAAGTAGTAATTTGTAGTTTCATCTAACATGGGATCTTCAACATCATTCTTGTAAAAATCCATGTGATCAATGCCAATATACACAACAATGTTCACAATGTTTCTCAACAAAGATTGATCATTTGGCTCTCCCTCGCACTCTATATTAGTCAGTGCAAACACCGCGTTCTTTACATTAATTTGGATGCCATAATAGACAAAATCACATAGACACATGAATCCAACGTATTTTCTTAGTGAATCGTGAAATATTTCTCCCATGAAATAATGATCAAAATAATAGAACATGTTTGACGTGAATCAGACATAAGGTGTTATGAAACTAGCTCACAAAAAGATAGAACGGATAGATCAACACCTTAGAAATCAGCCTCTTCGAGGGGGAAACCTCATTTACATTACACAAATGAAAAATCATTGGATGATACAAATGACTTGACCTCCTTTCTATATATAAGAGTCTAAGGAGTCATATTATAATCAGAGCCAACATAAGAATATTAATGTAAGGGCACAATAATAACGATAACGGGCTTCTATGGGGCACAATAATAATAATATGGGGACTACATAGGCAAAACAATATAATAAGGGGGTTGTACTAATAACAATAAGGGATACATTAGTAGTATAGGTACCTAACATGCCCCTCTCCTTCAAAAAGCGTTGTCCTCAACGGTTTAGTAGTTCTTGATGCTTCTGTATAAAATTCTTGTCCTCCCATGTGGAATCTTTAGTGGGTAAGTTCTTCCACTTGATAAGATACTCTGAAATTGATCAATTTCGTAGCTGTCAAGTTCTTATTTCTGTGACTGCTCCAGGTTCCAATATGATTTTCCTTCCTCCTCAAGTTCTGGCAATATTGTTTGAACTAGGATCTTCTGCAACTTTTGAATGAGTGGCCACACTTCTTCATCCTTCTTCCATTCATCCCTTGCTTCATTTATCCAATGTGGTTGGATAATAGAAATACCACAAAACAATGCTTCCACATCCTCATCCTTTCTTGAGAGTGCATATTCAACAACATTTTGCTTCCCTTTTTTGAAGAGGATTTAAAAGTCATAAGCCAATATGTTTGTGACCCATTTTTTCTGTTCTTCTAAAGATAATCTTTGTTCTAAAAATTATTTAAGACTATGATGATCCATTTTTACCTTGAATTGTCTTCCCATTAGGCAAGGTTTCCATTTCTTAAGTGCATGCAGTATTGCCAACATTTCCTTCTCATAAATAGCTTGCTTGAGATGTAGCCGTAAAAATACCCAATCGTCGACATCAAAACTTCTTTCACTGCGATGTTGATCTGGCTGTTGTTTCATTCGATTTTTCACGAAAGTGGCGTTATCCTTTAAAAGTTGGAGAACTTCTTGTTGATGCTCAATGTGATATTTCACTGCTTGAATCTTTTTCTTCTTGATATGTCCTTCCATCTTGAGAGTTTGAGGAGTGGTAATTTCTTCCAATGCATTACAATATATGGTTGGATTCATTTCTTGATGTTCGATGTGATCTTTCACTTCTTGAACATTTTTCTTCTTGATATGTCCTTCTATCTTAATAGTTTGAGGAGTGATAATTCTGGCCAATGCATTACAAGATATGGTCGGATTCATTTCTTTTTTCTCGATGTGATCGTTCACTTCTTGATCCTTTTTCTTATTGATGTCCTTCTATATTGAGAGTTTGAGAGTGGTAATTCTTGCCAATGCTTTACAAGATATGGTCGGATTCATTTCTTCTTTCTCTCGGGTTGGTTCCTGGTGTATATCCTCTTCTTTTGATGTTTCTTGATCCTTTTCTTCCTCCTCTTCATAATTTATGTAAAATAACTTCTTCTCAACACACTTATGACCTTTAGTGTATTTGCTATCACAATATAAAGAGGCTTGATCTTTTGATAACAAATTTTAGATAGTTGTATAAATGTTTATGTACTCTAATACAAGGAACTCATATTTTAAATTTTTTTTTTTTTCAGAATCCCCATCAATTTTATGATGCCCTTTTGAACAATATCCCATCCTTGGTTGAATTATAACGTATTATCATTTGATATGATAATGATCATGTGTATTTTTGAAGTGGTAACTGGACACCTTTATTATCCTTCAACTTATTTTAAGCAAGGTGTGCCAACATTACAAAGATATCTTGCCTTATATCCAACATGTTATTTAGTGTGACCCAATAATTGTACTGACTAATATTTGTTCTTGTTGTTATGCAAAAAAAGAAACGAAATGGATTGCCTCACAATCTAAAGAATATTGGCATTACAATGGATAACTCTTGATCATTATTGCACCATTTCTAAGAATACCAAGAAGATCAATCAATTCCTACTCCGAAGTCAACTTTATGATAAGCACTTTACCTTATCACCAAACTATGGTTAATCATAAATACATCCAATGATGGATGTAAATTACAAGATTGGGATTTGATGGATTAAAAGCCTTACATTGAGTGTTTTTTCATGAAATAAGACTGCCATGTTAAACACTCAAACTCTTCCGTAAAATGTATTTTTGACATTCAACCTCTCTTCTATACCATCACTAATTTATGTTAGAACTACTAACATGTTCATAATGGAAAAACTACATAGTCTTTAGAATACCATAGAGGTATGGTACCATAGTCCAATAATTATTGAATTAACACTATGCAACAAAACTTCTTCAGATACTCAATAGATTATGATATATAGGCTCGAGAGTGCATTGTAGAGCTTACTTGATATACTTCTAGGCCATTCCAACTTTTTAGTGGCTCATCTACTTTTCAATTGTCCCAATTTACAATCTTCAAATTTGCACCAGGTCAACCACTTGCATTATTTCACTATCAATAAGTTCAATCTACCATTTATGAGCATTGGCATATTTGAGTAGTGTGCCCAAATTTTAGCTTCCAAGTTACAGGGTGTTTGCTAAATTGTTTCAACTTTCTAACATTATGCATTCAATTCCTATTAAAGTAAGTATCCCTAATCCACCATACATGTCGCATGTCCACTACGCCTTGCTAAATTTTTATTTTTCAACAATAATCACAATCAAAAGATCAATCCTCTCGGTCAAGAATTTTATTTCTTTCAGACGATAGTTTTCCCAAGAGTTGTCAAGAAAGAAGTTCATTAATCTTCTCGGGGTAAAAATTGTCAAACTCTTGTGTGACATTTTTTTAACCCAACCAATTTGATGGGTCAAATATTTTAAAACTCCCATACGAGAGTTTTTGAACTCTCAGACAATAAATTATGTTGACTTTTTTTCTTCGCTAAGAAGTTATAAATTTCAATCTAATTTCCACTTTACACTCCAAAAAGTGTTTCACAATTTCACATTTTCACCCACATACTACATGTAGTTAGGAAACGACATCCATATCTACTAAGAAGACACTTCAAGGTAAAAAGAATAATGATAGTATTAAGTACTTCTTGGAGCATAGACTATCTTCAAAAGAGAAACAAAAATGGGTCACAAAGATGATAGGTTATGACTTTGAAATTATCTACAAAAAGGGAAAACAAAATATTGTGGTATACACACTCTCAAGGAAAGGGGAAGACACAAATGGTTTACTATGTGCTATTTTCATTTCACAATCTAATTGGGTGGAAGATGTAAGGATAGAATGGAAGAAATATGAAAAGATATGCAACATTATTCAACAACTACAAGAGGACCCTAATGCAGTAGAAAAATTTACATGGAAATTTTATTTGTTATGGTATCAAGATTTATTATACTTATGTAATAATTCTCAACCCAAATGGAAGGTCCTATTGGAATTACACACTTCTCCTTTAGGAGGTCATTTAGGGTTCCTGAACACATATCATAGGATCAACTAGAAATATCTTTTGCGAAGGTATTAAAGTAGATGTGCAAAAATATGTGGCGAAATGAATGGTATGCCAACAAAATAAAGGAGAGACTATAAAAAACCCAAGGCTCTTTCAAGGCATTAACCATACCAAGCCAATGTTGGGAAGAAGTTTCAATCTATTTTATTACAGGTTTACCCAAATATGAAGGAAAGAGTGTCATTATGGTGGTGGTAGATCGAATGACAAAGTATGCCCACTTTTCTCTCTTTCACATCCTTTTATAGCAAGTACTATGGTAGACGCATTCATGGAAACAATCCAAAAGATGATGGAGTATCGAAGATTATTATAAGTGACAAAGATCTAATTTTCACTGAAATTTTTATGGGCTAAATTATTTTCTTGTTTGGGTACTCAATTACCATCCTCAATCTGATGGGAAAACTGAGATTGTGAATAAATATATAGAAGGATATTTATGTTTATTTGCATCTGATAAACATACACAATGGTTCAAATGGTTTCCCTTGGTAGAATGGTGGTACAACACATCCTTCCATACTTCATAAAAAATGTCATCATTTATGGCACTTTATGGATATCATCCTCCATCCGTCACATAACCCTTGAAAGGGAATATAAAGGCTCAAGCAATAGAGGATCACATCCAACACCAACAAGAGGTTCTCAAACTATTCAAGGCCAATTTGTTTATGGCACAAAATAGGATGAAACAACAATCATATCAACAACGTGGTGAAAGGGAATTTGAAGTGGGGGATTGGGTATTTGTGAGACTACAACCATATAAATGGATGTCCATCGATCAACAAAAGAACAATAAATTACCTCTAAGATATTATGGCCCCTATAAGGTGTTGCAAAGGATTTGAAGTATGGATTACAAATTGGATTTGCCTCCATCTTCACGTGTACATCCATTCTTCCATGTTTCTTTCTTAAATAATGTAATCAACGATAAGATCCCAATGCAAATTACTCAACCAAAGACTAATGAAGAAAGAAAATAATACTAGAACCAATTAATTTTTTTGGAAACAAGGACAAAGAAACTAATTAATTGAGAAATTAATGAGTTCCTCATCAAATGGAAGAACCTACCAATGGAAGAAGCAACATGGGAAGATGAGTTTTTCATGCAAAAATACCCACAGATCGTTAACTGTCGAGGACAACATTTATTTGAAGGGGAGGAATATTTTATTCCCTATATAATTTCCATGTTAACCCAAAAACCCCTTATTAAGCCCTATATATTAAGTGATTGCAATTCTATTATTATATTGTTAAATAGGATAGAACCCCTCATGGTCCCATTTTGTTATAATTGTATCCTTTGTGATTTCCTATACATAATAAGGATACCTAGTTGTAGGATCATCAAATATTGTATTGTTCATTTTATTTATTGCAAAAGGAGGTTTCCCTCTCGAAGTGGACTGTAATTATTGGTTGATTATCATTTTTTAGGTGCAAGGATCATAACATTCTTCTCATAGAACAAGGCCAAAAAGGAACCAGTACGAGTAATTGACAACAACCAATCAAAAGATGGGAGAATAAACATGAGGGAATTATGGAAAATAAAAAGGATGAATAACATGAATTACTACCATTATCAAAACCTCTTATTTGTGCCCTCCTAGATAGTGAAAAAACAACCCTAAAAGAAGGTCACACTCGACTAGGGGCACATGATAACCATCGAGATGAATTAAGTGAACAAGTACAAAAACAAATAACATTCTATAATCAAATTTCAACATATAAAAGAATACCATAAACATTAAATGAAAGCACATGAATGAAAAAATGGTCAAAGTACCCTAGAATAAATGACCAGCCTTCACTGAATGAACAAACTAGATCAGTGAATGCACTGTTTGGAAAATGGATGAGAGACATTTGAGGCTTGATATCTATAGATCATGGTACGGTTTTCAACTAGCAAGCCGCAATGTAGGACAATTTTTTCTTTTATTGTTACTCATTTATATGGATGGGTAACAGTCATGTAGCATAAAAGAAAATTAGACAAAAGCAATCATTAGGGCACAAAATTTAAGAAAAAAACATTCAAGAAATCGCCATGATTAATCTTGCATATAGAGGTGGATCATTATTGTTTTAGAGAAGTAAAAATCTTGAAAAATGGGTGCTCATCCATCAATAATATAATTTATCGGAAACTTATTATTCCTCGTGATAGTAAAGTTTAGGACAATAATTATCATTCAAGGCCTTGGAAGTGTTTTTATAAATACCATTACCTCACACAAATAACTTGGTCAACACAATAGATTGGCCTCTGATGAGCCTGGGTATTGCAACAAGAATGTTGCAACTCCTAGGGCTACCAACTTTACTTATCAACCTAAGGTTCGTGCAAACTTGGAGGTATCATGTGTATTTGTTAGACAGTCGCAAGACTGTTGTGCAACGGGATATCAAATTTCAGGAGGAGAAAGCCATGAAGTGTTCGCCTTAGAGGGAGCCACACTTGCATGTAGATGAGGAGCCATTAGTTCCTAAGGATGAGATTTAGGATGTGGATCAGCCACAAGATGAAGTTCATGGAGTGGAAGAGACCACTCATGTAGAACTAACCATCAGAGGGAGAAAGCGCATTACAGAAGCTGAGCGACTGGCTCAAGATGTAGAGAAGGTTGTAGGACCACCTACAGCACAGCGTAGACAAAGACAGTCACCTGATCGGTACACTGGATACATGGCTCTTGTGAGCAAATGTGTCGTGACTGAGCCATCCTCTTTCGAGGAAGTTGTGGAGGATCCCTTATGGGTAGATGCCATGGTGGAAGAGTATGATTCGATTGTCAGAAACAATGCATGAGAGATTGTCCCAAGACTGGAGGGGAAATCAGTGGTGGGTTTGAGATGGATCTACAAAGTGAAGCAGGTAGCTGACGGGAGTGTGGAGAAGTACAAGGAAAGATTTGTTGCCCAAGGCTTCTCACAGATAGAGGGGATCGATTATGAGGAGACCTTTGCCCCTGTCGCAAGGTATTCTTCCATACGGACGATTCTTGCTCTCTCAGCGCAGATGGGATGGCACATTCATCAGTTGGATGTGAAGAATGCGTTCCTTCCTAGAGGTTGGAGGAAGGAGGATGCTACTTCAACGGAGGTAGTGGATGCCACTGGTTACCAGCAGTTGGTGGAGTCGCATGTGTGCAGGCTCAAGAGAGGCACATCGGGAAATGGATTGGATGAGGTGAAGCTATGTGGCTTCAAGGATGCAAATTGGGCAAGGAGCTCAACGGATGACATCAGGTACCATCATATCAGAGATTGTGTGCAGCGGAGGATCGTGTTACTTTCGTACATTCCAACAGAGGATCAGGATGCTAATATTCTGACGAAGGCTCTCACCAGGAGCAAATTCGAGTACCACCGAGGCAGGATAGGGGTTGCTGATAATCCATATCTTGTCGAGAGGGAGTGTTGAGATTGCAACAAGATGATGGAGCTTAGTGAAAAGAGTCGCCTTCACTAAGTGGGCCCGTAGGCTATTTTTGGCGCAAGTCTATTTTTAGACTATGTCTATTTTTAGACATATGGATCATGTCTATGGATTGCAGGTTGCTGTTTATGGATGATTGATCAAGTTGGAAAAATAGATGGACTTATATTTTTAGACCACAGAGGAGTGACACCACAGCGGAGTGACTTCTCAGTCTAAATATAGAACAGTCAAATATTATTAGCTCATAATAATATTTAGACTATAAACTTTGTCTTATTCTCTTGGAGCACTTCAGGATGAGCTACGGATGTGGTACATGAAGATCCCAGAAGGAAATACGTGGTTACCTATGGGATGACTAATATTTGCATGCAGGACTTCAGTTAGAACTCAAGTGAGTTGAGTTTAGTGGACTGGAGGTTCAGTTGATGGAGTTGTGTTCAGTTTAGCTTTGTTAAACTGGTTGTATTTAGTCTAACTGGCGAATAGACTAGAGATGAGTTGGGTGAATTAGTTATTAATTAATTCACAAGTTATAACTCATAATACAACTAATGAATACATCAGTTAACTCAGTTGAATGTCAGTGCATGTTCAGTTCAGCAGGGACAGGTGTTAGAGAATCAGATTGCTATCAGTATGGACTATAGTTGTGGGGCGGACGCAGAATCTTGCCACAAATCA
>APFE030750170.1:197431-231425 GCA_000404065.3 Pinus taeda
CCATTCTAGAGAATGATGAAATCAAGAGGCAAATTTAGGAGCTGTTGTAGAAAGGTCACATCCGTCTAATTTCATCACCTTATGGGAGCCCGATCGTGTTGGTACAAAAGAAGGATGGGACTTGGAGACTCTGTATTGACTATCAGGCACTGAATAAGATCATTGTCCGTAATAGGTACCTAATCCCATGGATTGATGACCTCCTAGACCAACTGAAGGGGGAAAAATATTTCAACAAGATTGATTTGAAGTCAGGATATCACTAGGTACCAATCGAACCTTCCGATGTGTGGAAGACTGCCTTCAAATACAAGGAGGGCCTTTTCTAATGGTTGATCATGCCTTTTGGATTGACGAATGCTCCTACAACATTCATGAGGCTAATGGATGACATCTTGTGGCCATTCACCAACTCATTTGTAGTGGTATACTTGGATGACATCCCAATCTTCAGCCAGAGTTGGGAAGAGCACCTCCACCACATCTGACTGGTTCTCCAAACACTGTGACAACACAGGTTATGTGCCAATTTGGAGAAATGCACTTTTGGCATGACCCAAGTTCAGTATCTGGGATACATTATTGATGAACAGGGAGTGCATGTGGATCCAGCCAAGATCCAAGTCATTCGAGATTGGCCATCTCCAACCACTCTGACAGAGCTCCGCATCTTTCTAGGTCTTACTAACTTCTATCATAAGTTCGTGTTGGTATTTTCTCATATCACTTGGCCCTTGAGTCAAGTCACCAAGGGAGGAGCGAAAGAAAAATTCTTTTGGTCTGAATCTCAATAGAGGCCTTCACAGAATTGAAAAATCACCTCTGCTCGGCACCAGTGCTCACACTACTAGACTTGCAACAACCATTTGAGGTCGAGACAGATGCCTCTGACTATGCTATTGGGGTAGTCCTTACTCAACACGGGCATCCAGTGGCATATCATAGTGATACACTTTCAGACACAATCCGAAAGTATCCCACTTATGAAAAAGAGATGTATTCTATTGTGCAGGCCTACCGACAATGGAAACATTACATTTTGGGGAAGGAAATGGTCATCCACATAGAACACCGACCCCTGTAGTTCATACAGACCCAAGGGAAATTGCAGAATGATCGCCATCAAAAGTGGTCCACATACCTGCAACAGTTCCATTTGAATATCAAGTATAAGAAGGGTAGGACCAATAATGTTGCAGATTGCCTCAGCCAACCACCGATCATGGCGTTAACCACCGTGCTCAACTCTTGTGGGCACGAGACTTCTGATTGGCAACTTCTCTACAAAAGTGACCCAAAATTTGGCCACACCTACCAGATACTCTTGGAGGGTCAGCATGTTCCAGATTTTCACCTCCAGGATGCCCTGTTATGCCACTTGGGTCACCTTTGTGTTCCTTCAAGCGAGAATGTCAAGATGATTTGGGAAGCACACCAGAATCAGGCTGTTGGGCATTTTGGGGTCAAAAAAATGGTGGCAGTACTACAGAAGTATTTCTATTGGCCGAATCTTTGACAGGATGTCGGGAAGTACATCAGATCATGCACTGCCTATGCCATTGCCAAACTGACCATCAAGAAGTAAGGCCTCTATACCCCGTTGTCTACCCCTAGTCGACCTTGGGAATCCATCTCCATGAATTACATGTCAGGCCTTCCTTCCACTAAGCATGGAAATGACTCTGTTTTTGTGGTCATCGACAGGTTCTCGAAGATAGCCATTATGGTGGCCTGCAAGAAGAATATGACAGTCGAAGCCACTGCTAAACTTTTCTTTGAACAAGTGTGGGTACACTTTGGGATCCCATGGTCTATCATCTCAAATCTGGATAGTAGTTTCCTTAGAACATTTTGGTCTAGTCTCTGGTCAATGCTGGACAACAAACTCACTAAGTCCACATCCTTCCATCCTCAAACTGATGGCCAAACAGAGGTTGTCAACAGGATGATCATACACATTATGCGCATGTACAAACCAAAGCATCCATGTACATGGGACGAGAGCCTCCCCTATGTTCAGCACAGCTGCAACCGGGCTCTCCACAGCTTGATTGGCCATAGCCCTTTTCAGGTGGGCTTGGGATTCTAGCCACTATGTCCCATTGATGTGGCCATGCCATTTGCAACTACTCACATAGATTCGGCTCATGTCCAGTCTGAAATAGATAAGGCAAACAAATCCATTGAGCACATCCAACATATTCACCAGCAGGTCCATGACATTCTGGAGAAATCAAATGCCAAGTACAAGCAACGACATGATCAACATCGGGTGCCACACAAGTTTTAGGTGGGCAATAAATTCTGGTTGAATTTGCAAAAGGAACGCTTTACCGAAGCCTATCAGAAACTCAAACCACTCCGATATGATCCTTACACCATTACCAAGGCTGTGGGAGATACTGCATTTGAGCTCAGCATTCCCCCATTCCTTGGCCTGCACCCGATGTTCAATGTGGATCGCCTTCAGCCATACTTTCCACCATTATTAGACACATCCAACATTGTAGAACAGCTCACACCCACAAAGTTAAATCCATATTGCATGGAACAAGCTTCAACTAATCAGATCATGGACACACAGATCAAGCACACATGCCAGCAAAATATCCAACTATATCGAGTTGTCAAAGCAGGCCAACTCCTTCACCAGGGCAAGTGGCTCACCAGGGACCAAGTTCAGTAGAAGTTTCTTCATCTCATGGAGGAACTCAATGCAATGGGGACCATTGCTTCCTAAAGGGGGAGGAATGATCCAGGTGGATATTGGTGGCCACCCCCCAATTCCACTTGGACCCCCACCATTGCTTCTTTCAATTTTTCAGTTTCGTTAATTATAGCACAGTTTACTATTTTTAGCATTTTTTCGGGTCCTAAACTGTCGGAGCCATTTTGAGGCCCTAAACGACGTTTTTTGGAAATCTACCAATTTTTTGTTTAAAATCATCTTTTCCGTCGTAGTCCTCGGAGAGATCTTCCAACGGGTTATCATGTGCATCAAATGGAGATAATATGACCAAGTCACGACCCCAGGAAGTTGATTTTCCAAATCACCCCAACGGGGCCCATAAACTCTTGGTGTTACATCTCCTCAGGTTAAGGTTTTGGTTGTTTATGGTTTACTCTTATTGTTCAATAATAAAAAGTCCCTTGAGCCTCATTGTAAGGCAGTTTAGAGGCGTGTAGCCACCACATCTCTTCTCAGAGATAAGCTACCATCGACCTAGCTGGTTTATTTCCATTTCAATTTGTAAGCATATTTCAGTATTTTACATTAATGAAATGAAGTATTATTTCCACTGCATCTCTATGTTTATGGTTATCTTTGTAATTTGTTGTGTTCCTGTTCAAATCCGAATCAAGATCTGAACTATATACTGTGACTAGCCCTAAACAAACCCTAATTGTATGTTCATTACTCTTTTGCATCTAGTCCAAACTGCTCTTCTTTTTGTTGTCCTAATTTCCAAGCCTTTCTGACTGTCTAATGTGAAGATCCTTTACATATATTTATAGTGGTTTCCCCTTATAAATAAGTTGACATGTATTTATGAATATGTGTGTCTCCATAGCTTGAAGCTGGGATGAAATATTTACTTCGTCTTGAAGCCGACATGAGGACAATAACTAGTTCTAATCATTGGAGGGATTTATAGACTTATATACATTTGACACATGCCAAGGAAGGGCTTCTCCAAACATGACATTTACTCTTTGAATCTAATGATAAATCCTAAGGCTCTCAATGGGAGCCATATAGATAAAAACTCTTGCTCATGAAACCCATAAAGCATGGCATTAAAAAATAATTGTATTCTCTTCTTTTCATCATTTACAAAGATCATAATTAGATGTCTTCATTATGAAGATGAAACCTAGTTACACTTTACAACATTCTATCTTAACTAGGGAGGTATTCATAATGGTACTTGGTCATTCTCAATCTGAAGAAATTCTCATAAGAAGAATCAAATTGGTAACCCATCTGTATATCATCATATTTAACCAGCATTGTCACATGATCATAGCACAATGCTAGTGAGACCAATGATTTATAGACACCATAATCATTGTCTCTCAAAGTACATACTCCACCCAGGTGTTCATAAAGTATGACCTACTTTGGACTATTCTTATCTTGGATAGCTAGTCCTCAAAGAGTATCGATCCTCTATGACTCCTCTTATCTTGGATGCCTTATCTCATCCTCAAAGAGCATTGGATGTCAGATGTTTACCCAATCCTCTATTTTTTCTTCCCAGGTGAAGACCAGAACGATGTGTCTATCTCTCTCTCTCTCTCAATTAGGGAGGACATATCAATTCCAATAATATAATGTACTCATTCCTACAAAAGGAATGTACCTAAGATCCCTCTTGGCTTAGGAATTTCCAAGTTTCTTCTAAGTAAGAAACTTGTTTCAGGCTCCCTCTTAATTAGGGACCTACAGCAGCTCCTCAACTTGTTGCTTGAAGAGCTCCTTCCTTTGATGTCATGAATTTATTTGTCAATTAGTCTTCATATTTTTGGGCTTCTTCATAGGGCACATACTATCCATCACTTTCAATCATGTCAGCATTCCTTTCATCCGAAAGTGATCTATCAGTCTACATCTATTCTTGCTTCATGTCATGCTACCTTCTTCATGCCATTTTTTTTGGAAGGTTCTTACATCCTTCTATATGGTCCTTTTGGAAGACATTCACAATTTTTTCCTTGGCAATCCTGCATAAGCCTATCCAAATATTTGTTCAAAAATAAGAAATGAATACTTAAATCAAAATTACCTTTGTGATGGTCTTTCATCATGACATATTCTAGTTTGCATCAGCATCATGCATACATGTTGACACATCTCCCAAATATATCCATTGTCAAGGGTCTCCATCTTTTCTAGACTTCCTAGTCAAATATTCTTAGTATTCTGGATGTTGATTTCCTTTAACATGGTTGTATATCTCGCGATCCCTTCCTTCCTTTCTTCACACATTTCATTTAATTCCTAGGATATTCCAATTAGAGTTCCTCAATTGTAGTCAACGACCTCATACTTCATATGAGGCATATTATGTTGATTTCATCTTGTGTGACATATGCCTTCTTGCATCTTTTCAAAGGAGGAGATCCTTTTTATTTTGATCACACCTCTCAAGATAGAGTAGTGATCCATGTTACCTACAACCATACAACATGACTTTATAATATTTAATACAAGCATACATACCTCATTTACCTTTTAGGTCATCTAGGCTTCTTTCAGCAGCTTCCTTGATTGAAAATATCTTCAACCCCTTGATCTTATTCATCTCTTATGTCATCATACCATCATCCCATGAATTCCACAAGTTGGAGTTCCTGATGAAAACACTAGCTTCCTCCCTAGATCGGTGAACCCTCCAATGAGGATTCCATCAAAGCAAATTGAGGATCTTTTATATCCCTATCCAGTAGATGTTACCTTTGTATGATGAGACTTGTCCTAGATGACTTCTTCCTTTCCTTATGTTTCCAATGAGGTTCCCAAGAGCTATATCCTTCATATTTGACTACCATGGATTTTTTTCCATCTATCCTTCATGTTTCGGTATGGTCATGTCATGATCTCTTGCTCCTAATGCTTTTCCTCTTTTAGCTTCCCCCACTTCTTCGGTGAAATGGAATTCTTCTATATCTTCCTTGTTATTACATTTTTTCACTTAGGACAACATTTCCTATAATTCCCATAGATTGAAACTTAGCTATGTTCTTCTTTCCTTTCGAAAAATGTCTGAATACTTTTTCCCCTCAACCTGTCTCCTTCGATCTTGTTATTAGGTCCCTATACTACTAGTGTAGCCCCTTATTGTATTGTTGTGCCCATGTAGTCCCCAAATTTTTTTATTATTGTGACTCATAGAAGCCCACTATTGTTATTTGGTGCCCTTACAATATTATTGTTATGTCAGCTATGATTATATTGTGACCCCTTAGACTCCTATATATATAAAGGAGGTCTTGTCGTTTGTATCATCCAAGAATTGTTCATTTTTGTAATGTAAAGGAGGTTTCCCCCTCAAAGATGCTTATTTTGAATTCGTTGATCTATCTCTTCTTCTATTTTTTGAGATGGTTTCATAAAATTTTGTATGAGAGCTTTGGATTCCAGGGTTTCTTTGCTTCAAACAGGTAATCATGGCATTTTCTCTATAACTTCTTTTCTACGAATTTTCAGAATCTGAAATTAAAACACATTTGAGACGAAATCCTTATTAACCTCTTTTCCAAATTTCAGATATTTTATCACTACATTTTTGGAGATAGGAACTGAGGAAGTTAGGGTTTTTACAGGCTCCATAATTCCATCTCAAACAGGTCGTCGTGGAATTTTCTCTATACCTTTTTTCTATGAAGCTTAAATTAAAACCCGTTTGAAACAAATTCCTGATGATCAAAGTGCCCAAATTTCAAATCTTGGTTAAATATATTTTCAGATATATGATCTAAGGAAGTTAGGGTTTTGGCAGGCTCTCGAATTCCATCTCAAACAAGTGACCTTGTGAAAATCGTCACAACTTTCCCTCTAAGCATCATATTCAAATTTCATAAAAAGTGATAGAAACAAGACGGAATTTAGTATGTTGGGCATCGTTTTCAGGGCTGAAGGTCAAAAAAGGGACATGTTGCACTTTGTACAAGTTCACTCTACTGAACCAATCTATAATCAAGTCATCGTAGGAAATTAGGCATAACTCTTTCTTGAAGAATCCAATCTCAAGATCGACATCCTTCAAGCAAGAAAAAGAGATATGAGGAATTTTGATGGCAAGGATCTGGTAACTTAAATACTACATATGGAGAAATATTTTGATCTACATGATGTGAAACTGTTACAAAAGGTACGTATTGCATCTTTATATTTAGAACCAAATTAGTTTGTATGGTATAGAGGGCTTTATTCTTGTAAACCACTTGTCACTTGGTCAATTTTCATGGACGAAATGAGAGAACATTATGAGGATACAAAGAGCAAAACCTTCTTTAGCTAATTGATAAATATCAAACAAAAGGGTTCAATGGAAGAGCATAATGAGGACTTCCAAAAATTGAATATAAGGGTAAATGATATTCCATAGAAGTAGAGGATTGATGTATTCATAGGGACTTTAAAGGATAACATCCAACATGAGGTTCACCTTTGGGAACTTGATTTATTAGAGAAGACATACAAGTTGGCAAGAAAAATTGAAAGAAAAATTATGGCAACAAGGAAGCCTACCATTCATAATTATAAAGATGGAAGTGTTTTTTCTCCGAGCCTTCCACAACCTACAAGGTTGCCACCACAACAATTGGAAGAAAAAATAGAAAAAGGGCTTTGTTACAATTGTGATAGAAAATACACTAAAGGTCATAAGTGTGCTAAGAATAAATTAATTTACATAGATGGGGAAGAGGAAGAAGAAAAGGAATAAGAAACATCAAAATGTGAGGATATCAACAAAAGACCAACCCCAGAGAAAGAAGAAATGAATCTGACCATATCTTATAATGCATTGACAGGAATTACCACTGCTCAAACTCTCAAGATAGAAGGACATATCAAGAAGAAAAAGGTAATAGTGTTGATTTATTCGGGTAGTACCCATAAATTTATTCATTGTAATATAGAAAAGGAATTGAATTGCTTCCTATATCCAACATCAGAGTGTCAAGTATTGGTTGCAAATGGAGGAACCATAAATTTCTCTGGAAAGTGCCATACTATCAAGCTATTCATGGGAGAATATGTCTTGAATAGTCCAAAGCTTTCCATTGCAATGGGTGGTGCTGATGTTGTACTAGGATTCCAATGGTTACAATCTAAGTTGTTGAATGGAATAGATTTCTTATACTCAAATACATGTGTTACCATCTTGTTCATTAGTTAATGTATTTAGAACAATGAAGATTATCCCATCCCAGATCTTACGATTTAGATATTATGAAGGTAACCTTTTATCCTTTGATACCTTCAATTAGTGTATATCAGATCTAAGTGACATGACCTTCTTTATCGCATCTTCAAATAATAGTTCTACCATCTTATCATATATATCTCTTTGATGTCTCCAATACTTCTATACGAGGGGACCTTTCATAAGAATACCTTTCCATGTATTCATAGGAGACCTTATTCATAGATATGATCAATGACTTGACTTTCTTTGAGGACTATGTTTATCCTCCTTTTCCATGCAAGGAAGTTCGATGAGCCAACCATCTTATGGATCTCCTTGCAAAGCAAAGTCATTTTACTAGGTTAGATTTATAGAATAAATGGTACTTACTTGACAAGTGAAGATGAAATCTTCAAATTGATCACTTTGATGATGGTTGAAGAAGATGTATTAGTGCCAATTTTGGATGATCTTCTTTCAAATGAAATCCCTCCTTCAATAAAAGGATATTGCCCCTTTTATGATGACAACGCATTGATCTAGCTCCCTTTGATGATGATGATTGATGAGTTTGTCTTGATGCTTCCTCAGACAATATTATTTAAGGATAGGGAGGTCCTTACTTAAACTGGAGGGAACTTTCCTTATAGCCTCCTTTGTCTTCAAGATACTTCGACTTCTAGGTGGTGAATGAGTGTAGGTCATAAATGCTTCTAGGGTTTCGGCTTTCTCTATGATGATGTGATATTTTTCCTTAAAGTGCTTCTCTTGGATATCTACCATTTGGGCTACCTTTATTTTTATATCACTTCAACTTGATGAGGGCCTTTGTGGTCTTTTGACGATTACTATAGGATCCAATACTTACGCGAGTGTAGACTTCTAGTTTCCTTGAGTAGAAATAAGGCTTTGGCCTTGATTATTTGATGATCCCAAGTCCTCTTTTGAAGTAGACGTTATTCTTTAATCTAGGAATTGATTCTTCAATGTAGATCTTTTAACTTTCACTTTGATATCCTTCAACTTGCTTTGATTCCATTCTTGAAATATGATCCTTGAGTGTCTCTTTGATTGGACGCCCTTCCTTAATTGTCACCTTAGCTCTAATTCCATGTTGAGAAATCTAGGGCATCAATAGTTAGGTGATTTATCTTTGATTAGTAACTACTTGTGAATGATTTTTTCTTCTTATATTATAATCTTCTTCTTGTTAGATTATTGGTGTTCTTCTTCATCAAACAGTAACCAATGCATGAACATAAATAAACAAGAGACACATAATGTAGGCTATGATCCAAAGCCAAAACCTCTCACTCTTTTATAGGAAAACCCTCACATATTCTTTTTTATAGAGATTCCAATGAGGAATACCAAGACCAAGACCCTTGACCTATTAGCCACTTCCAAGACAAAGACACTAACTCTCTTGATTGTCTTCTCCTTCCTACTTTTGATTCCTCTTATGCATTGAGATCATCTTCTTTCTGAACATAATGTGATAAAAACAAACTGTATACATACTTGAGATGGCACTTAACCATATCACTATATTGTCACCAAAATTTCCTTATTGCAGTAGCACAAAAACACTGTAATACTTCACTTAATAGCAGCTCCTTCATATCACTGAACTGTGGCTTCTATATATCATCTAGATGTGGTATAGATACCCTCATTTGAACTGTATATTTATGTTGTAGCATTGAGACCTTTACCCAGAGATCTGAAATTCTTATAGTCACTATCTACCCGAAATCACAAAGACATATCCAAACTTCCTCATTGTGGAGATCTGAACTGTATACTATGACTGGCTCTAAACAAACCCTCGTTGTCCCTTCATTACTCTTTTGCGTCTAGTCTGAACTTTTCTTTTTTATGATGTCCAAATTTCAAAGCCTTTCTGACTATCTAATGTAAATATCCTTTACATATGTTTATAGTGGTTTCCCCCTATAAATAAGTCGACATATATTTGTGAATAGGTGTGTCTCTATAGCTTGAAGCTGACATGAGGAAGAGAACTAGTGCTTGTCATTAGAGGGATTTATAGACTTATATACATTTGAAACATGCCCAAAAGAGTCTTCTCCATAAATGACATTGACTCTTTAACTCTAATGATAAATCCTAAGGCTCTCAATGGGAGACATATAGATAAAAAATAATTCTCATGAAACCCATGAATTAAAGCATTACAAAAACAATTTTATTCTCTTATTTTCATCATTTACAAAGATCATAATTACATGTCATTATGAAGACTGAACCTAGCTACACTTTACAATAGAAACAAGGAAGGAGGGTGTCACTTACTTCTTTTCAAAACAATTATGTGTGTGCATGATGGTTTCGCTACAATTTCGAGCTACTATGGCTCCTTTTTCACCTTCCAATTCCTCCCATGGCTCCATTCAAACCTCATGTAGCACTTGTAGACCTGCCTATAGCTTCCTCCGGTAGCACTTGCAGACAGGGTTCAAAACTTCTTGATGGCACCCTAGGTGGTATAATACAATAGCTCATCCTTCCTCTAACTATTTTTGGAATGAGTGATGGTTCAAATGAAGTCGAGCCCAGTACATAATATCCTCTTTTGGTTAAAATATCATAGCACTCTAGTGACATGGCATTAACACAAGTTTCCTCTTTTGGACCGTTGTTCCCACTCCTTGTAATCATTTATCTCTCCTCACGATTTTCACCCCACTCTTCGAGGGAACCACCTCATTTTGAGTTGACATCTCCACATTGCATGGGTGACTTAACTCGAACATAAGTTTACTAGCCGAGGGTGGCCAATATCACTGGCCACCTCCAGCCTATTAAAACACCTCTCTCGACCATTACACGGTTTAGTCATTTTATGCATAGGGAAGAGGTGAGGGTTGCCATACCTGAGCCTGCATGTGGATCAAATTGCTACAAACATTTGCATGCTAGATTTTGGCCATATAACATTATGATCAAGGGAGTTGACTCTTTGACTTGTTTCATATGCATGTCTTCATACTTGATGATACCTTGACTGTTGACTTTGTTGTGTGTGTGCAGGTGCCCATTTGATGTCCAAGTTAATGCCATTGGTGGAAATCATTCCTGAGGACGATGTGTCCCTTCCTAGTTGCAGAAAAGGCTCCCTCGTGCCTTATGCTGTTGGAAAAAAAACATCAGTGACTTCTTTTGTGACTACATAGGCTGCTATAGGAGGAGTTTTATTCTTGTAGCAGTCTTTTGATCCTCCCTTGAAGTCTTTAGTTTGCATGATGGTGTTGAGGGAGATGATGAAAATACATGAGGATGAATTTAGAGTCATAAGGAAGTAGTGCATATGTTGGAGAAATAGAAAACAGTGGCTTCTATGTTTTTTTAGAGGTAGGACAAAGTGGAAAATTTGACCAAGTTTTGGTGAAATGGAGTGGATGGGTGATTGATTAAATCATTGGAGGACCCTTTTTATCATTTCCTAGAGGCATCATGGTCTTTTGGGATTTTCTCCACATTGGATCCCCCTCCTTTAGATTCACAGGATCTTGTTGTAGCATTACAGGACCTCCTTTAACAATACAGGTCCTTCCTGTATCATCATAGTGAGGAGGTGAAATTCGAATTGCTTGTTTATGGGATTGTTAATCTAGGTTGTCATTGATATCAATATAGCAGTGTTTGTGATGGAAAATTCTTTGATACATGATTTCCCATTGATTCCCATTGATCATAATGCTCATAGTGATGAAAGTTTGATATATGATGATATGATGAGATGGAGGACCCAAGTGGATTGAACAGCAAGAGGTCAATTGAACAACAAATGATGTAGGAGGTCAATTGAACAGCAAATGACATAGGAGGTCAATTGAACAAAAATTGAACAGCAATTGAACAACAAATGACGTAGGAGGTTGTTAAAAATGGCAACAAGAAATGCTAAAAATAGCACTGCTATAAATAGCAGTTCGGGTACCAGTGTTGGACATAGCAACAAGGAATGAAAAATGGAAGTGCTAAAAATAGCATTGCTATAAATAGCATTCAAGATGGATTCCAATTTTGATTATTCCATGAACTAAAATTGAGAATTAAAATTCGAATTTGATCTTAGTAGTTGTTTGTAAAATAATTAATTAATTCATCTTGAGTTAATTAGTTATAGAAAATCAAACATGAAGTCTTGGTGGGGACATGCAACAGTTTCTCCATTGATTGAGGAATTTATCCATCAATTAAAGAGATAAGGATGAGTTATAATATGAGTTGTAACTAGTTGGCTCAGTTAACTGAGTCAAGTCCAATTAGATTAGTTCAAATAGTTTGTTGAACTAATTGTGAGTTCGGTTAGTTAATGTATGCACACAACTATTTCACTTCAGATAACTAAATATTATCTCATAAATAACTCATGCATGTCAGTTCAGTTAGAGACCTAGTTGAGATCAGAGGAAGGGGTAGTGTACTAACAGTTGGAGGATTTTTCCTATATAAGAAACTCATCCATGTAGAAGGAATTATCTCCTTCAGGTTTGTGCAGTTATTTCAGAGGTCAAAGCAGTGTGAGAGGGATTATTACACATAGGTGGCAGCTTGAGGATTGAGGAGAAACTATGCAAGGATATTAATGGGGTAATGGTTTGATATTAATGGGTGATAATGGTAATTTTCACCATTTTACCCTTATATAAGGGCATATTTTGATTAATTATTAACATAATGGTAATTAGATTAGTTTCTTTAATTAAAAATAATATCTAATTTTTTTAATAATTAAAATAAAATGAATTTTATTATTAAATATATGAATAATGAGAATATAGCTGTTAGAGGTCCATTTACCATTACTGGTCAAAATAGGTGTTGGAATAGCCTGCTGTCCCTATTTATGGCATCGCTCAGATTGGATCTTCAACTTGTCCTGACGATGAACCACACTAGTTGGTTCGAAACGCGTCGACAAATGGTTTCTTATGTGATTTTACCAAAATTATTCTCTTAAACAAGATTATGGATCACAGAAGTCTAAACTCCTTAACAAATTATCCATTGAAGAAATCCAAGATGGGATCCAAGGAAGGATCTGAAGGTGAGGTATTGGCCTCATAGTTCGAGTTGGATTTCACCCTCTTCGCATGCATGGTTTCATCCATGGTGGGATGTGGTTGGTTGCTTGACAGTGGAGCTTAATTCCACATGATCGGTGATAAGAGTTTGTTCAGTACCTTGGAGGAGAAATATCTCCAGATACTCATAGTGATGGGTAATGATGAAAAGAATAGTGTCTCAGGAGTAGGCATAGTTGTTTTTTAGAGGGACCATGGAGCTCGCATTACCTTGACTGATGTGAAGTATGTGCTAGGACTGAAGAAAAACTTGGTATCGATCGCAATGCCAAAAGACAAAGGTTATGATGTAGTCTTCAGTAAGGGAAAGGTTTTCCTTAGACACATCACCACGATACAAGCGAAGAAGATCGGTTTGCGAGTCAAGAACCTGTATGCTCTTGAGGTTCAAGATGCATGCAAAGCCATGAGGAGCAAGGAAACTATTGTAGACTTGGTGGTTGAGAGGGAGAGTACATTACCTCTCAACATGCAGCGCCAGAAGAAGTCTCAGACAATTGTTGAGGAGCCACAATTTGTGAAGTAGCTTCAGGAGGTTGTGGAGAAGTCGAGAGGAGACAAAGTGGAGGCTTCCACTCATGTAGAGATCCCCAGTAGGAGGAAATTTTGAGCCAAGTGGGCAGAGGGAGCACATGCATCCATACCTCCAAGTAGGAGGTGGGGTAATGTGGAGTGAGAGTCCCAAGAAGGCTGGAATAGGGGCAGGATCTTTGAGGTACCCAACCTCTTTGATTAGACCTTGCTACAGGAGCCTTGACAAGGAGTAGCAGGACTGGTTGAGTGGGTAGTGACAAATGCGGATGAAGCAACAGAGAGAGCTACACTGCAAGAATCCCAAGACAATGTAGAGCTAGCAGGCTGGAACAATGCGAGAGGCACAGGAGTGTTGCACTAGTGCAGGATGGCACAGAGAGGTGTGCAATGGTGCGAGATCCATGGAGTGTTACAGCAGCTCAGAGGTCAGAGAGGGAGCACTTATCAGCGGCAGAGGGAGCTTTAGCATCAGAGGGTGTTTCTAGCCCAACAGAGAGGTCAATTGGGAGTTTTTTTTTTTTTGTTAGAGTTGCTGGAGCAATAACACTTGGGAGAAGTGTTGCATGCAAAACATTCCAAGGGTTCAGGATCGGGTTCGAGTTGAATGCCTTTCTTGTTCAGAGGGAGTGTTGAAAATGGCAACAAGAAATGCTAAAAATATAAGTGATAAAAATAACACAGCTATAAATAACAATTCAAGTACTAGTGTTGGACATAGCAACAAGGAATGAAAAATGGAAGTGCTAAAACTAGCATTGCTATAAATAGCATTTCGGGATGGATTCCAATTTTAGTTAGTCCATGAACTAAAATTGAGAATTAAAATTCGAATTTGATCTTAGCAGTTGTTTGTAAAATAATTAATTAATTCATCTTGATTTAATTAGTTATAGAAAATCAAACATGAAGTCTATGTGGGGACATGCAACAGTTTCTCCATTGATTGAGGAATTTATCCATCAGTTAAAGAGATAAGGATGAGTTGTAATATTGAGTTGTAATTAGTTGGCTCAGTTAACTGAGTCAAGTCCAGTTAGATTAGTTCAAATAGTTTGTTGAACTAATTCTGAGTTCAGTTAGTTAATGCATGCATGCATGTAACTATTGCACTTCAGATAACTGAATATTCTCTCATAAATAACTCATGCATGTCAATTCAATCAGAGACCCAGTTGAGATCAAAGGAAGGGACAGTGTACTATCAGTTGGAGGATTTTTCATATATAGGAAACTCATCCATGTAGAAGGAATTGTCTCCTTCAGGGTTGTGCAGTTATTTCAGAGGTCAGAGCAGTGTGTGAGGGATTATTACACATAGGTGGCAGCTTGAGGACTGAGGAGAAACTGCGCAAGGAAATAGGAGGCTTGGAGGGCAGAGGAGAAGGTTTTTTAGAAGGCTTTGATTGTTTATGAGCAGCAGAGGGATTGTACTGAGAACTGGATATCTTGTGAGCTAAAGCTTTGTGTAATCCATACATATTTCCACTTGTATGATAATACAGAGATCAGGGATTTTAGATGAGGCTTTCCCCAGAGTATTCTTCTATGTTTCATGTGTGATTTCTTTCTCATTTTCAGTTATATGTGTTCTATTTGATCTTGCTCAAAATCGATTAAGCTTCCACAAGTTTGTTTGTAGAAGTAGATCAAGTATTTTGCTTTAGTATATTGCATTATCAAGTGATCTATAGTGGGAAATTCTACATGTCAGAGCAAAGGTGATCAAAGCAAAGAACAGTATACAAGAAGGGAGAAGTTCGAAGGTTGAGGTTCTTGAATATAGAAATTAAGTTCTTATCACACCTCAATTTCACCAATGGCGTTCAACGGTTTAAGACTCGAGTATGCCCTTGGTGGCAGCTTGAATTATATAGCTTGGAAGGATCGCATGGAAGCAATATTAGAGGATAACAGTCTAAAGGACTTCATTGATCAAGAAGTCCCCAAGTCGGCAGTAGCTGATGCTACAGAATTGTTGGAATGGAAGAAATGTGTGGCCAGAGTAAGGAGAATCCTCCTGGAGGGAGTTCGAGACCACATTGTCTCGAGCCTCCATGGCAAGGAGACACCATTTTCGATGTGGAAAACATTGAAAGATCTATATCAGAACAACAATTATTAGAGGAAGATGGCACTAAAAGACAAGCTTCGGAAAATCAAGTGTGAAAAGGGTGACACGATCTCTACATATCTAAACAAGCTCACCCCCTACGGGGATGAGCTTGGAAGTGTAGGGATCATGACAGTCAATGATGACATGGTGAGTCTTGCTCTCCTCATTCTTCCTGTTAGCTCTGTCATACAACGTTGACTTTTCAAGGATAGAAAGGAGCTTGGTCTGCTTGGTTGAGCTTAAAAGGAAGCTCATAACGATCATTTTCCCTTTTTCCTTCTATCCCGCTTATCTTCCCTCATCTTCGTTTCCTCTGTTTTTCCTATAAACCCAACAAATAACCCCTTTGGCCTTAGCCCCAAGCGCGAATAGCCCAAAACCCCATAAAATCGCGCCCATATGACATTGCACCTTTATAACTCATCACCTTTTATCTCAGTCGTTGATCTTCCCCGCCGAATCTAACAGCTCCCGTCGTGCCTGATAAAGCAACTCACCCGATCATTCCTCCATCGTCTGATCATCTCCACTGAGATCTAATGGCCCTCGCACTTATCGCGCCCATGATGAGATCGAACATTAGTGTGTGATGAGGGCGGTTTTTCTCTCTCATCTTCCACTACATGTCGATCGTTGAGTGGCATCGCTCAGTCTTGTCCTTTTACCACTTTATACCCGAAGGCAGTGCGATCAATACTGTTTACCACCTGACCTATCCACCCCACCTAATCACCGTTCAATCTGGCCGCCTAGTATCTAACAACCCAAATTTAACCCGCTCCCACCTCGGTCGATATCCTCTGTCGATCCATCTCCGCCATCCATTTCCCCAATCTGATTTCCATCCTTTCCGCTCATCCATACCGTCCACTCACCCATGTAGTCCACGTCATCTAACCACTCCAATTGTCTGAAGGAGGAAGGTAACTAGCTTGCCAGTACCAGTCTCAGTAAATCCCCAACAACCATGTTTAACAAACAATATGGCAAAGGGGAAAAGGACAAGCATGCCCCCGTAACCGAATCTATCAGTTATGTAGCTACATTGGTATGAGCACTCCAACTACCTAAGAGGACAGCACAACACCTGAGCAGATCAGATTCATTCACTGCGGTAAGAAAACATAGCCAGAGACTCCATCAAGCAGTTAAATGCAGTTGCTGGTCAATTATGACCCCTCCATGCCTAAATGGCCAAGTGCCTTTGTAATGAAACTCTATAAATACCCAAAAGAAAGATGTAATCGAGGGGGATGGTTTGCGGTTGGTAGTTTGATGTAAGGTTCAATTTCTGGAGGCTTTAGATATTTTGTCACTTGCAGCGTCTCATCTTCATCTTTAGCTAATACAAGCTTCTTTTGTTGTTAACTGCTCACTTTCCATTTTCCTCTGTTCTAAGCTTGTGCTTGATATGTTGTGCTCTTGATCTTTCGAGGTTTAGCACCAGATGACTGCCATCTCATCTTTGTGTTAGATTGTTGAATGTATCACTAAACAGGTTACTCAAGTTTCTTTCTATCTGATGCTAGAGAGTTGTCATCCTGTCTGTGCATTAGTAGAATAGACTTACAGGTTTCTTTACTAGTTGCAGCCGGCCATCACATGGCCTTGTGCATCTGCTAGTGTGGTTAGTATTCTCCACCTTCACCTAATATCTAAACTATGAGCATTTGGTGGTCTAAATCCTTGCAGTCTGGGGGTGTTCACGCATGTCTAGAGTGAAACAAAGTAGAAGTGGTTATCTGGCTTGAACAAACCATCATTCCTTCCATTAAACCTACAACAATAGTTGAATTTATATGTTACCAGGCATCTCCGAGCTACAACCTAGGAGATTTTCTTAGCATCCTAACATAATTGGTGTCGTTGCCAGGGAGAGGAGATTGAATCTTAGCTTCCTTGGGAGAACAACACAGCTCCAGCTTTGATGATAGACAAATCCTGGACAAATTTTCGGTTGTAGTCATCTATCTGGCGACTCTACTGGAGGATTGACCTTTTGGTGACTCCACATCATAGTTCTGGCTCAGTTTGTGAGGCATACTCGGAGAAATCCTTAGAAATCACTAGCTGACCCAGTGCTTGACCCTAAGAAGATTGTCAAGGAGAGAAAGACATCACAAAAAGGAGCATCAAGATCAGGTAAGCCTAAATAATCTTATGTATCTTTGCAAGAAAGGCTTGTAGCTGAGCATGCACATGTTGAAAATATAGAGCCTAGCACTATCAGTGAAGAAATACTCTTAGAGATCCATAAAGCTCCTTGTTCAATAAGTTCCCCTTTGGATCTCAGTCCAAAGAAAACCTCCCTTCTAGTCCATCAGTTTCCTTCAACCTTGTCATTCATTCCTCAGCTCCCTACCTTTCAAACTGCCAGTATCCTTCCCTCTACCCCAGTCATGGTAGGCCCACAAGCACTTACCAAAATGGAAAGAATTATAGCTGCTAGGTATGGGACCCTTGTCTTGCCTGTTCCTTTGAATGCCATGCCTGTAGGAGAGTATCAGAAATACATGCCTAAGTTCATTGGTACAGAGGGAGTAATAGCTGAAGAACACCTTGAGTCTTTTTATAGCTATGTTGATAACCTAGATATCAGTGAAAATGATGTGTGGATGAGAGTATTTGTCCAAAGCCTTGATGGAGAGGCTAGAAAGTGGTTCAGAGAGCTAACCCCTAGGTCTATAGAAGACATTGAAGCATTAGATAATGTGTTTTTAAAGCATTGGAAAGATAAGAAGGACCTGCTATATTACCATACCGAGTTTGGCAACCTAAAGAGGGACAATGGGGAATCATTGTCTAATTTTAATAAAAGATTCAATCGTATGTACAACAAGATACCAGCTGAAGTAAAGCCTACCCCCACCTCTACCAAACTTACCTATGCCAATCCTTTTGATTCTGACTTCTACCTGCTATTAAGAGAAAGGAGGTGTGCTACTCTAGCTGAAATGCAAGATGCAGCCCTAGAGGTGGAATCCAATATCATGGCTGCAGAAAAACTCAAAGGTCATGCTGATAGAAGGAGGCAGAGAAGTGAGGCTTCCTCCTCTTCTTCATCCTCAAAGCCCAAAATAAAAAAAAAAAAATTACTAAAATGATAGAGTCATTGGCTACTGAAATATCCAAGCTGAAGGTTGAGCAGAGTTCTGGAAAAGCAAGGCTTCCTAATACATTTGCTCCCAGAAATCCAAATCCATTCATAAGAGCAAATGAACAACTGCAGATCATTTAGAGGGGAAAAGGGGCCAGTGAATAACAAAGGGTTAAGGCCCCTTTCCAGAACATAGTCATGGAGAAGGAACAGTTTGATGAAAAGGATGAGATTCACTGCATGGAAGGCAAAGTCAGTGCTGCCTTTTGACATTAGTTGCCTACAAAGAATCATTACTTATGGACCAGACCAGTCAAGAGTGAGACAGAGGAGCTATCCTGTAGGCTAAGGACCAGCAAAGATATAATTTGAGGTCAAAAACAAGTAATGTCAAAGAGAATTCTACCCAAAGAGTCATTGTCCCCACAGAGTAGCAGGTCAGCAAACAAAAAAGACCAGCAGTTGATCCAGTCATCCTGAAAGCACTAGTTCAAGAGGTAAGAGGTCCTAACAAGTCCCCTTCCCCTTTCATTTTTAAATCAAAAGTCCAAAAACTTAAGATATCTATGCCTCTGATAGAACTTGTAAAGAGTTGGGCCTTTAGGAAGCCCATCCTTGATGCCCTTGAGCTGAAAGCCACACAAGCCTCCACTGACTATGTGAATCTCCATGATGATGAACCTGCAATTGTGCTTAGCCCAATGACTGAACCTGCTGGTTGAGCTTAAAAGGAAGCTCATAATGGTCATTTTCCCTTTTTCCTTCTATCCCGCTTGTCCTCCCTCATCTTCGTTTCCTCTGTTTTTCTTATAAACCCAACAAATAACCCCTTTGGCCTTAGCCCCAAGCGCCAATAGCCCAAAACCCCATAAAATCACGCCCATATGACTTTGCGCCTTTATAACTCATCGCCTTTTATCTTAGCCATTGATCTTCCCCACTGAATCTAACGGCTCCCGTCGCACTCGATAAAGCAACTCTCCCGATCATTCCTCCACCATCTGATCATCTCCGCCGAGATCTGACCGCCTTCACACTTATCGTGCCCATGATGAGATCGAACGTTAACGCGCGATAAGGGCAGTTTTTCTCTCTCATCCACTGCTACGTGTCGATCGCTGAGTGGCATCGCTCGGTCTTGTCCTTTTACCGCTTTATACTCGAAGGTGGTGCGATCAATAATGTTTACCATCTGACCTATACACCCCGCTTGATCACTGTTTGATCTGGCCGCCTAGTATCTAATAGCCCAAATTTAACTCGCTCCCACCTTGGTCAATATCCTTTGCTGATCCATCTCCGTTGTCCATTTCCCCGATCTGACAGCCATCCTTTCCGCTCATCCATACCGTCCACTCGCCTATGCAGTCCACGTCCTCTGACCACTCTGATTGTCCGAAGGAGGAAGGTAACCAGCTTGCTAGTACCAGTCTCAGTAAATCCCCAACAACCATGTTTAACAAACAATATGGCAAAGGGGAAAAAGGACAAGCACGCCCCCGTAACCGAATTTATCAGTCATGGAGCTACATTGGTACAAGCACTCCAATTGCCTAAGAGGACATCACATCACTTAAGCAGATCGGATTCATCCACTGCAGTAAGCAAACACAGCCAGAGACTCCATCAGGCAGTTAAATGCAGTTGGTGGTCAATTATGACCCCTCCATGCCTAAATGGCCAAGTGCCTTTGTAATGAAACTCTATAAATACCCAGAAGAAAGATGTAATCGAGGGGGATGGTTGGTGGTTGGTATTTTTATGTAAGGTTAAACTTCTGGAGACTGTAGATATTTTGTCACTTGCAGCGTCTCTTCTTCATTTTTAGCTAATACAAGCTTCTTCTGTTGTTAACTACTCACTTTCCATTTTCCTCTGTTCTAAGATTGTGCCTGATATGCTGTGCTCTTGATCTTTCGAGGTTTAGCACCAGATGACCGCCATCTCATCTTTATGTTAGATTGTTGAATGTATCACTAAACAGGTTACTCAAGTTTCTTTCTATCTGATGCTAGAGAGTTGTCATCTTGTCTGTGCATTAGTAGAATAGACTTACAAGTTTCTTTACTAGTCGCAGCCGACCATCACATGGTCTTGTGCATCTCTTGGTGTGGTTAGTATTCTCCACCTTCACCTAATATCTAAACTGTGAGAATTTGGTGGTCTAAAGCCTTGTAGTCTGGGGGTGTTCACGCATGTCTGGAGTGAAACAAAGTAGAAGTAGTTATCTGGCTTGAACAAACCATCATTTCTTCCATTAAACCTGCAACAATAGTTGAATTTATATGTTACCAGGCATATCTGAGCTACAACCTAGGAGAGTTTCTTGGAATCCTAACACTTCCTAAGAGCTAGCATAGCTACCAAGACTTGGTAAATGGAATAGAGAAACTGCCAGACTGGGAACAACTTTGGTCGGATCTAATGTAGGAGGAGATAAGAAGAAGCACCAGAGATGGTTCTTCATCCAAGGAGAATGAAGAAAATTGTGCCTTAGCAAGTAAGGCAAAGAAAGGGAAGGAGAAGGTTTCTCATCCCAAATCAAGTTCTTCACATGGTGGGAAGAAGTTTGACAATCAAAATTGTGATGCTTTAATTGTCATGAGGTGGGCCATTTTGCAACAAATTGTCCATTGAAGAAATCCAAGATGGGATCCAAGGAAGTTTTTGAAGGTGAGGCATTGGCCTCACAGTTTGTCTTGGATTTCACCATCTTCGCATGCATGGTTTCATCCATGGTGGGATGTGGTTGGTTTCTTGACAGTGGAGCTTCATTCCACATGACCGGTGATAAGAGTGTGTTCAGTGCCTTGGAGGAGAACGACCTCCAGATACTCATAGCGATGGGTAATGATGAAAAGTATAGTGTCTCAAGAGTAGGCACAGTTGTTTTTAAGAGGGAGCATGGAGCTCGCATTACCTTGACTGATGTGAAGTATGTGTCAGGACTGAAGAAAAACTTGGTATCGATCACAATGCTAGAAGACAAAGACTATGATGTAGTCTTTAGTAAGGGAAAAGTTTTCCTTAGACACGTGACCACGAGACAGGTGAAGCAGATTGGTTCACGAGTCAAGAACCTATATTCTCTTGAGGTTCAAGATGCATGCAAAGCCATGAGGAGCAAGGAAACTTTTGGAGACTTGGTGGTTGAGAGGGAGAGTACATTACCTCTCAACATGCAGTGCCAGAACAAGTCTCGGACAATTGCGGAGGAGTCGCAATTGGTGAAGCAGCTTTAGGGGGTTGTGGAGTAGCCACAACTGGAGAAGCCGAGAGGAAACGGAGTGGAGGCATCCACTCATGCAAAGACCCCTAGTAGGGGGAAATTTCGAGCCAAGTGGCCAGAGGGAGCACATGCATCCGTACCTCCAGGTAGGAAGTGGGGCGATGTGGAGTAACAATCCCAAGAAGGCTGGAATAGGGGCAAAATCTTTGAGGTACCCAACCTCTTTGATTAGACCTTGCTACGAGAGCCCCTACGAGGAGTAGCAGGATTCGCTGAGTGGGTAGATACAGATGCGGATGGAGCGGCAGAGAGAGCTACAGTGTAGGAATCCCAAGACAGTGTAGAGCTAGCAGGCTGCAACAATGCGAGAGGCACAGGAGTGTTGCACCAGTGCAGGATGGCACAAAGAGGTGTGCAACGGTGTGAGATGCATGGAGTGTTGCAGAAGCTCAGAGGTCAGAGAGGGAGCACTTGTCAGCGGCAGAGGGAGCTTCAGCATCAGAGGGTGTTTCTAGCCCAACAGAGAGGTCAGTTGGGAGTTTTTTGTTGTTGTTAAAGTTGCTGGAGCAATAACACTTGGGAGAAGTGTTGCATGTAGAACATTCCAAAGGTCTAAGATCGGGTTCAATTTGAATGCCTTTCTTGTTGAGAGGAGTGTTGAAAATGGCAACAAGAAATGCTAAGAATAGAAGTGCTAAAAACAGCACTACTATAAATAGCAATTTGGGTACCAGTGTTGGACATAGCAACAAGGAATGAAAAATGGAAGTGCTAAAAATTGCATTGCTCTAAATAGCATTTCGGGATGGATTCCAATTTTAGTTAGTCCCTTAACTAAAATTGAGAATTAAAATTCGAATTTGATCTTAGCAGTTGTTTGTAAAATAATTAATTAATTCATCTTGAGTTAATTAGTTATAGAAAATCAAACATGAAGTCTATGTGGGGACATGCAACAGTTTCTCCATTAATTGAGGAATTTATCCATTAGTTAAAGAGATAAGGATGAGTTGTAATTAGTTTGCTCAATTAACTGAGTCAAGTCCAGTTAGATTAGTTCAAATAGTTTGTTGAACTAATTGTGAGTTCATTTAGTTAATGCATGCATGCATGTAACTCCTTAACTTCATATAACTGAATATTCTCTCATAAATAACTCATGCATGTCAGTTCAGTCAGAGACCCAGTTGAGATCAGAGGAAGGGACAGTGTACTATCAGTTGGAGGATTTTTCCTATATAGGAAACTCATCCATGCAGAAGGAATTATCTCCTTCAGGTTTGTGCAGTTATTTCAGAGGTCAGAGCAGTGTGTGAGGGATTATTACACACAGGTGGCAACTTGAGGACCGAGGATGATCCGAAATTGGATCCTTGAACTCTCTTAAAGCTACTTGAACTCTGTAAAAGCTCATACCGAAGTTTAAAGTCTTATGGGTGTCAAAGCCTATCAGAAATAACCTCTGAACAACGACAATTTGCAGCTAGCACAAAGTAACGAGGACCTTCGATCAAAGTGCATTGACCGGTGGCCCATGGGGACTGTGCATGGTGCAAAAATGGCAGTTAGGAGGCTCAGACCAGAAAACGAGGGTTGTTTCTAATGCGCGATTAGCACTCGCTGGGCAAAACCCCTCGAAATGATAAAGCCCCAAGCGCTCAGTCACAAGGAAAGCCAAGAAATCATGGGAAAAGCGCTAAAATGACAGGCGGGTCCCACGCTCCAAAACTACACTCCCAAACCGACAGAATATCAGAGGTGTTTCGGGCAGTAAGCGAGTTTGTCAGAGGACCCAGCGATGCCATACGTTGATTGACGTGTGTCCGAAAAATGAGAGAGAAAATTGCTCTCATCACGGGCTAACTTCTGATCAAGTCAACCACGTGATAAGAGCGATAACCATCAGATTTGGAGGCCCCAGATCTAACGCCGGAGATTGCGCCTGATGAGAAACCAGATTTGACGGAGAAAATAAGCTTCAGCACATAAAGGTTGAAGTCCAATTGGACCACTGAGTTGGCAGATGAATCATTTCACATAGTAACCGAAGTAATGAACCATTTGAGGAAGAGTTGGCTCAGCTCGTGAGGAGACAAGTGGTCACCTCTCTGTGAAGTGTTATAGTGATGATGTTGCAGAGTAGGGAATTCCAGCAGACAGAGGCAGGCAATCCGAAGAGCTGAGAGAGGAAGCAAACAGTCATGAGACATATTGGCGATAAGCCATGAATAGACAAAGAGTAAAAGGGGAGAAAGAAAAGAGCAGCCGGGGAAGCAGTAAGCAGACCTGGAAGCAAGGAAACTAGAGCCGAGCTCACTATGATAGACAAAGCCACCAGAGGTTGGAGGCAGAGCTGAAAAGCCAGAGAGCTCAATTGATAGCTGCATATTGTTGTGGGGGTTGCTTGGAGGTCGAGCGACTCACAGAAGCATGCAAAGGCCAGGAGAAAGAGCTTAGAAAAGCCAGAGCAGAGAGCTGCGAGCCACAGTCAGAGCCAAGAGCCAGAGCGAGCACCAGAAGCCAGAGCTAAGAGCTAGAACCAGAGCCTGAGCCACAAAGCCAGAGCTAGATTCAGAGCCACAGACAGAGCCGCAGCCAGAGCTGAGAGCCAGAACCAGAGCCTGAGCCACAGAGTTAGAGCTAGAGTCAGAGCCACAGCTAAAGCAAGAGCCAGAGCCAGAGCTAAGAGCCAAAGCTGGAAAGTCGAAGAGCTCCAAGAGCCAAGGGATAAGATGGTGTTTTGAGCCCCATGTTCCTGTGTAAAACATTGGAGTTAAGTGTAGGCACTTGTAAAAGAACTATTGCCATAATCCCAGAGAGCCTAATCGAGTTGATTAGAGCTCAAGGAGATGTAGCCAAAGATATCAGGGTGAACTCAATATTATATTGTTGCCTTATGTGTTTGTTTTTATTACTACTTTAATTATTGTTATATGCATTTATATATTAGTTTAAGTACCTTCCTATATCAGCACAAACAACAGCTTTTAAAGTAAATAATCAGCTGAAAACAACTACAAGCATACACCCATATTTTCAAGCATTTTTTATTTCCACATTGTTTAATCAAATAGACGTGGGAAAATTTAAAGCTTTCAGAGTGGGAGAGGTTCTTTTAAGTTAGACAAGAAGCCTAAGAGCCCCATTTTCAGATCAGAGGAGAAACTGCGTAAGGAAATAGGAGGCTTGGAGGGTAGAGGAGAAGGTTTGTGAGAAGCCTTTGACTGTCTATGAGCAACAGAGGGATTGTACTAAGAGCTAGATAGCTTGTGAGCTAAAGCTTTGTGTAATCTAGACATGTTTCCTCTTGTATGATAATACAGAGATTGGGGTTTTTATCTGAGGCTTTCCCCAAAGTATTCTTCTGCATTTCATGTGTGATTGCTTTCTCATTCTCAGTTATATGTGTTCTATTTGATCTTGCTCAAAATCGATTAAGCTTTCGCAAGTTTGTTTGTAAAAGTAGATCAAGTATTTTGCTTTAGTGTATTGCATTATCAGGTGATCTACAGTGGGAAATTCTACAGAGGTCAATTGATCAGCAATTGAACAACAAATGACTCAGTAGATCCAGTAAAGAAACAGGAGCAAGAAGCCAAAGAGTAAGATGAAGAGTTTATCGAAAGCCATCAAAGAAACAAGTCATCGGAGCAAGAGAAGCAGGTTATCGCATATGCCCAAGGGTAAGCGTTATCAAAAGAACAAAGAGCAACAACGATGACAGAGTAGTAAAGAAGAAAATTATCCGAAGAGTGGAAGAGTGAAGAGACGTCACAGGAGCAACAACTATCGAAAGAGTGGGGGTAGGAAAGTATGGACTTCCTTGATCGTGTTTGAAGTCCCACACTCAATCCTAGTCGTCAATCTCATAATCAACCCTTAGATCATGATCAAATACGGGGGTTAAGGCCGTTTTTAATCCATGTGCCAGTCGAAGTCCCGCAAACCATCGATTGCGATAAGGTTGTGGACCTGACGGATGTATTAATGACTATTTAATGTAATATCTCATCCGCAGTATCGCAAGTTTCAAAGGGATGTTAAAACCTCTGATTACAATATACTCGTGGACCCGATGGATTCATTAAAAACAGTTCATTGAATATCACATTTGCTCCATCGGAAGATAGAGCATGTGCACACTTGTAAAACCTTCGATTTTTTATGAAATTGTGCTGGATTAATGGTGATGACGTGGCATGTGGGACCTCAATGTGGAGAAGAAGGACAGTTGATAACTTGTGAATGTGAATTAGCATAAGAAAGGAAGCCAAAGGTCAAGCGAACGGTAACAAGAAAGTTGAAGGTCAATTGAGTGCAGAGGAAGCCGAAGGGCCAACGGAAGATGAAGGTAAAAACATTCTGTTGATTGGGTTAATCTTTAAAAAGGCTCAGACCTGTGATAATTTAATGATGGAAGAGGTACAAAACACAATTTTTGAAGAACAGTTCTGTGAAAGGAAATAAAGTTTCATCTGTCATCATTTCAAGGGAGCAGTAGACAACACCATCATTGAAGTGATTGTGAGTTTGTTTCTTGGAAGTAAGATATCGTGACAATAAGAAGTAGTCACTCCTGAAACAATTACCACAACACAAATCTTGGAGACATTATTGGAGATCATGATGGCTATTTGAAATCATCATAAGGTAACTTTGTAGACTCTGTGTGGGCAATATGAAGAATTGTGATGACTCCTTCATATGAAGATAGGTTGTCATTGATGTAGCAGTGAAGCTGTAGATTGACAGAACACAGTGAAGAAGATTTTGAGAGCAGTGTAATACAATCAAACATTTCTTGACAAAGCAAAACTATAGGGTCATAGCCCTTGGGGTTGGTGCCTCAGAATCGGAAGGATTGGTGTCCTTGGAGTTGGTGCTCCTAAACATAAGGTTGGTGCCTTGAGAAGATAGGGTTGGAGCCCTAGAGGTTGGAACCTCACAAATCACCAAGTTGGTGCTTGGCAACAGATTGGAGCCTTATATATATTGTACTTGATTTATTGTAAAAATTATATTAATAAAATCATTTATTCCTACTGCTCATTTTGTGTTCTAAATATAAATAATTTAACTGCTAAAAATAACAATTGAAAAGAAATACTGATTCACCCCCCCCAGTATTTCCAACAATTGGTATCGGAGCCAGCTTCTCCATATCAGCCTAACATCTAGAAGAAGGATTCTTAGTCACAATGAGAAATCAAGAAGTGTCAGGAAGACCTCCTCTATTCGATGGCACAAATTTTGGTTTTTGGAAAAAAAGAATATCCTACTACTTAATGTCCCTTGGACTTGAAGTTTGGCATTCGATTTTAAATGAGTGCACAACTCCTTCCACTCTTCCAACATATCAAGATGAAAGGAAAGCTTACATTGCAAATGCAAAAGCCTTAAATTCCATCACTAGTGGAATCACTGATTTTGAATTTACAAAAGTCATGAATTGTGACTCGGCCAAAGAAGTATGGGATAAGCTAGTTAGCTTATACATGGGGACTCTAAAGTTAAGAAGGCAAAGATTCAAACTCATAGAAGGAAATTTGAAAGTATGAAAATGGATGATGAAGAAGATATTGCATCATACTTTCTCCGAGTAGCTGAAGTGGTCAACTCTCTTAAAGGATTGGAAGAAAACATTGAAGAAAGCACTATTGTTCAAAAGGTCTTAAGATCTCTCCTAGACAGATTTGACTCCAACATAAGGGCTATAGAAGAAATGAAGGACCTAGATACTCTCAAGATGGATGAACTTCATGGAATCCTCATTGCCTATGAGATGAGAAAAGGAAGCCCAAGTTCCAAAGATGCAGCATTCAAGGCCTCAAAATAAAAAAAGAGGAAGAATGGAATACCAGTAGTTATGACTCCAATGTTGAATCTGAATCGGCGCAATTTGTACAAAGACTAAAGAAAGGATCTAAGCTAAAAGGTAAGTACCCTCTTATTTGTTTCAAATGTGGAAGAATAGGTCATTATGCTGCAAAATGTCTTCTTAAGCATGATAGTGATGGTGTGGAAACTTCTAAAAGGATGGTATACAAAAAGAAAGGGTTCAATAAGAAGAATTTCTTGTCTAAGCAAGATGAGTCTGATGAAGGTGAATTTGTAGTCATCAAAAAGAAATAAACTAACTAGTTCCCTCACCGCAAATGAGGTAATGATGAATTAGATGGAGAAAATGACCATGCTGGAAGCCAAGAAGTATTATTCATGGCATTCACAAATGATGATGATTCAGGTCTAGAAGGAAATGTAGATGAGTTTTTAATGAGTGCCATTGAAGAAAATGAGAAATTACGAAATAAAATCATCTCTCTCAAGGTAGAAAATGAGGAAAAAAAAAGAAGGGAAGACCTCTTGAAAAATAAGCTAAAAGAAAAAGAAGAAATTTGTGAAGAAGGTGAAGCCAAAATAGTATTTCTGAGGAAGGAATTGGAGCAAGTAAAAAAGGGTTGGGAAAGCTCTCAAATACTTGATATTATCCTAAATAATCAAAAACCTCAACATGACAAATATGGGATAGGTTTTAAAGGAGAATCATCAAGTACTAACAATAATGCGAAAATCTACGTTGACATACTTTCCAGCAACCCAAAAGAGGAAATATTATTTCATCAAAGTCCCATCTCAAATCCAAAGAATGAAGAGAGAGTAACTCCAAGGAAGAATGTTGATTCAAATCATGGTTATTACAGCAAGTACAAAACTATCTTATTTGGCATTGTTTTTTTTTGTAAAAATTTTGGTTATCAAGCTAAACATTGCATGGCCCATAAGAATGAAACACCAAAATTGAAGGATCAAACAAACAAACCATATGGCCTCAAAGGGAAAGGAAAAATCAAGACCTACAACTCTTTTGATCCCTTGGCCAAATTTGATCCAATTTTCTCATTATGTAATGATAATGGATATAATGAACAAAATTGCCCCCTCAAAAGAAGAAAAGAAAAAAATGAGAATCCCAACATGGATAAATGTGGCCTAGCTCTATGTGCTCACGTGATGAAAATCATTGGTTTGTGGATAGTGGGTGCTCCAGACATATGACAGGGGACAAAAGGAAGTTTGTCTCATTGAACAAAAAGGAAGGAAATGTATCCTTTGGAAGTGGATCTACCAAAATTGTTGGAAAAGGGACTGTTACCCTTGTTAATGGAAAAGGAAAGGCTCAAAATTCTTTGCTAGTAAATGGGCTCAAACACAATCTCCTGAGTGTTAGCCAAATCTGTGATCAAGGACATAATGTTGTCTTTAGCACTAAAGATTGTGAAATAAGAAACTCTTCCTCAGGGGAACTTGTGGTGAAAGGAGTTAGAACATCAGATAACATCTACATTCTGAAACAAATTCAAGAAGATAAATGTTACTTAAGTCAAACAAATGAAAGTTGGTTGTGGCACAAGCGACTTGGACATACAAGTTTCGATAACTTGATCAATATTAGCAAGATTAATGCAGTACGAGACATCCCAAAGTTATTCAAGCCAAATCAAGGAGTATGTGGTCCATGTCAACATGGAAATAAAACTAGAACCATCCACAAGGCCAAGGAGTTTTCTACATCAAAACCTTTGGAGATCATCCATGCTGATTTATGTGGACCAAATAGAACTCCGGCACTCCAAGGAGAAAGGTACTTTTCTTTATTTGTTGATGACTATACAAGAATGATGTGGGTATATTTCATAAAATATAAATCTGAAGCATTTCACTGTTTTAAGAATATTAAATCTCTTGTGGAAAATGAAAAGGATTCTAAGATTAAATGTCTTATAACGGATAGAGGGGAGAATTCACATCAAAATAATTTGATGAATTCTGTAAAGTACATGGAATCGAAAGAGAACTCTCTACTGCCAGAACACCCAACCAAAATGGGGTAGTTGAAAGAAGAAATTGAACAGTTCAAGAAATGGCAAGAACAATGTTAATAGCAGCTAACTTGCAGCCAAGATTCTGGAGAGAAGCAGTTGGGACAATTGTTTATTCCTTGAATCGAACTCAACTAAAACCAAATAATGAGAAGACTCCTTATGAATTATGGAAAAGAAGAGCTGCTTTAGTAAAATACTTCATGATTTTTGGAAGCAAGTGCTTCATAAAAATCAATGATGGCTCACCAGGAAAATTTGATTCTCAGGTTGACGAAGGATATTTGACTGTGGAAAATAGTGGAATGCATTGATGTGAAGATTGATGAAGACCTTCCGGAAAAATAAATTTAAGATCATGAAGTTGACCCTCTCATTGAAGAAGAACCTGAAAAATAGTAAAATGATCAAGAAAAATACAAGGAAAAAGAACCATCTCAAACCCCTTCAAAGATGAATTTTCTCCAAAAACATCACCGAGAAGAGCAGATTATTGGCAATATAGATTAAGGGATACAAACCTGAAGAAGGATGACAAGTACACCAAAGAAAAATGATGTTTCTCTCCTATCTATGATAGAAACAGAAACATTTACTCAAGTAAGTAAGGATCCTCATTGGGTAAAAGCCATGGAAGAAGAAATGTCTCAAATCGAGAAGAATAAGACATGGGAGTTAGTACCTCATCCAAAGGATAAAAATATAATTGGAACAAAGTGGGTGTTCAAAAAAAAATGAATGAATATGGATAAATCATCAGAAATAAGGCAAGGGTTGTTTGTAAAGGTTATTCACAAATTGAAGGAATTGACTTTGAAGAAACCTTTGCACCAGTAGCTCGTGTGGAAGTTATAAGGATGTTCTTGGCATTTTCTTGCTCAAAAAAATTTAAAATCTATCAAATGGAAGTAAAATCAGCATTTCTAAATGGGGAACTCAAGGAAGAAGTCTACATGGAGCAACTAGAAGGGTTTAATCTAGCAGAAGGAAAAGACTTTGTTTGTAAGTTGAAAATGGCATTCTATGGGTTGAAACAAGCTCCTAGAGCTTATTATGCAAGATTGGATCACTATCAAGAAGGGGGTGGCAGGAAGTAATCTGTACATAAATATGGATGAGGATAAGTTATTAGTCACTCTTGTCTATGTTGATGATCTGATTTTTTCTAGTAATAATGATGAGATGAGCTATGAGTTTGCTCAAAATATGTCAAAAGAGTTTGAGATGTCGATGATAGGAGAGTTATCTTACTTCCTTGGACTACAAGTATCTCAAACCACGGCAGGCATGTTCATATCTTAAGAAAAATATCTTAAAGACATGCTTAAAAGATATGGAATGGAAGACTGTGCACCCATGAGCACACCTATGACCACAGATTGCAAATTAAGAAAATATGATGACTCTCCTCCAGTAGATGCAACTCATTACAGGTCAATAATTGGAGCCCTCCTATACTTAACTACTATGAGACCTGACATTATGCAAGCAGTAGGAATGGTGGGAAGATTTCAATCAGCTCCTAAACAATCCCATTTATTGGCTATAAAAGGAATTCTCAGATACTTGAAAGGACCTCCTGATTTCAGTCTTTGGTACCCTAAGAGCTCAACTCTTACTGTGACTGCATACATCGATGCTGATTGGGCCGGAAGTGTCGATGATCGAAAAAGTACTGGTGGAAATGCATTCTTCCTGGGAGATTATCTAGTATCTTCGCTCAGCAAAAAACAAACATCCATATCACTATCTACAGCTGAAGCCAAGTATATAGATGTTGCAGATTTTTGTACTCAAATATTATGGATGAAGGAAGCTCTGAAAGAAGTCAACATAGGTACAAATCAACCAAGCACCATCTATTGTGGTAACACAAGTGTTATCAGTCTCAGCAAAAATACAGTGATGCACTCAAACACCAAACATATACCAATCAAGTATCATTTCCTTTGTGAACAAGTAGCTGAACAAAACATCATCTTGGAATATATCAATACTAAGGAGCAGCTAGCTGATATTTTCACAAAACATCTTCCTCGAGAAGCATTTGCATGTCTTCACCAAAATATGGGGGTTATTTCTCTAGCATCACATTAAGTTGATTCATAAATATGTTGCATGACAGGGGGAGCAGTTCAACAGGGGGAGTCCTTGTGCACTCCTTTGCCATTGATGTCAAAGGGGGAGAGAAGAAGAGTATTGCCATCAACGACAAAGGGGAAGATTGTTAATCTAGGTTGTCATTGATGTCAATATAGTAGTGTTTGTGATGGAAAGTTCTTTGATACATGATTTCCCATTGATGCCCATTGATCATAATGCTCATAGTGATGAAAGTTTGATATAGATGAAATGATGAGATGGAGGACCCAAGTGTATTGAACAGTAGGAGGTCAATTGAACAAAAAATGACACAGGAGGTCAATTGAACAGCGATTGAACAACAAATGATGTAGGAGGTCAATTGATCAGCAATTGAACAACAAATGATGCAGTAGATACAGTAAAGCAACAGGAGAAAGAAGCCAAAGAGTAAGATGAAGAGTTTATCGAAATCCATTAAAGAAACAAGTCATTGGAGCAAGAGAAGTAGGTTATCGCATATGCCCAAGGGTAAGTGTTATTGAAAGAATAAAGAGAAACAACGATAACAAAGGAGTAAAGAAGAAAACTATCGGAAGAGTGGAAGAGTGAAGAGGAGTCACAAGAGCAACAGCTATCAGAAGAATGGGGGTAGGAAAGTACAGACTTCCTTGATCGTGGCTGAAGTCCCACACTCAATCCTAGCCATCGATCTCATAGTCAACCTTAGATCACGGTCAACAATGGGGGTTAAAGCTGTTTTTAATCCATGTTCCTATTGAAGTCCCGCAAACCGTCGATTGCAATAAGGCTGTGGACCCGATGGATTTATTAACAATAGTTAATGTAATATCGCATCCGCAATATTGCAAGTTTCAAAGGGATGTTAAAATATCTGATTGTGATAGAGTTGTGGACCCAATGGATTCATTAAAAATAGTTCATTGGATATCGCATCCGCTCCATCGGAAGACAGAGCATGTGCACACTTGTAAAACCTCTGATTCATTATGAAATTGCGATTGCGGGATTAAAGGTGATGATGTGGCATGTGGGACCTCCATGTGGAGAAGAATGATGGTTCACAACTCATGAATGTGAATTAGCATAAGAAAGGAAGCCAAAGGTTGAGCGAACGATAGAAAGAAAGTTGAAGGTTGAGTGAGCGCAGAGGAAGTCGAAGGGCCAGTGGAAGACGAAGGTAAAAACATTCTGTTGATAGGGTTAATCTTTAAAAAGGCTTAGACCTGTGATAAATTTATTTATGGAAGAAGTACAGAACATAATTTTTGAAGAACAATTTTGTGAAAGGAAATAAAGTTTCATTTGTCATCATTTGAAGGGAGAAGTAGACAACACCAGCGTTGAAGTGATTGTGAGTTTGTTTCTTGGAAGTAAGATATCGCAAAAATAAGAAGCAGTCACTCCTGAAATAGTTACTGCAACACAGATCTTGGAGACATTATTGGAGATCATGATGGCTATTTGAAATCATCATAAGGTAACTTTGCAGACTCTGTGTGGGAAATATGAAGAATTATGAAGACTGTTGGCATTATGTTTCTGGTATGGTTATATGTTACAGATGTTGTACTTGATGGCAACACCCATGGCATGGCTCTCAATATGATGAGAATTAAGAAGTACGCAGGAGAAAAGTTCACGGAATTTTATGCAGAGAAAAGTTTATTTCATGTGGGAGAACTTACCTTTGGTCCATGGTAGTTAGTCCTTGGAATTTGAACCTATGGTTTTTGGACCATGGCATCTCGACAGACGTGTTGATCCCTAGTATTGAGTTGATGGTATTGGTTTGTTATGGTTTTGGCCCGTGGTATTGGTCCATGATTTGAGGAAGAGCTTGCCTATATAAAGCAAAGGAGATCATTTGGCTTGGGTATGCTTTTGGGTTGAATATCTTAAGATATAAAATATTAGGTTATTGTTTCAAAAGCTCGATCTATATGAAAGTGAAGTGGAAGCGAATCTGTGAAGGGTGATCTCTCGAGCGCTGCAGCTGCGGAAGTGC
>APFE030750171.1:0-15715 GCA_000404065.3 Pinus taeda
GCACAGAGCTCAAGGATATCATCCGAGAGCAAAGCACCGAGATTCATTCGCTGCAAACACAATTATTGATGGCAAAATGGACAATCAAATATTTAGAGCAGCGAAACAAACAGCTTGAGGAAGAGAAAGAGTTGGATGAGCTATGGAGGATTCGAAGTGATCGAGTCATCAACCGTAGGAGGCCCGGTGACTTGCTGCCCAAGGAGAGGGAATCCATGCTTATCCGGGTGAATACACACTTAGAGAGATTGTTGGCAAAGGCCAACCAAGAAAAGAAGCTGCTAAAGAACATGAAGAATCATTATTGGGCAAGGATGCATGTTTGTAAGGCAAGGATAAAGATTCTTTAAAGGAGGTTGACCGAGGCTCCCAAAGGGAAAAAGAAGACCAACCCGCTCCGTATCTTGGCTGAGGCCTCTCTCACTCACCATGATACTCATTAGCCTCCTCCTAGCAGCAAACCCAAGAAATTTTGAGAGTTTTGAGGCATTTTTGGCATTTTTGAAAATTTTACAGGTTTTGGCCATTTGAGTGGTCTCACCCCGCGCGCGACCAGTCATGGGGACAGCTCAGAACGGGGAAAACTCTACATTTTTGGAATTTTCATGCAAAAATACACTTGCCTATGGATGGGTTTCAGATTTTATGAAGATTTGGGCTCCCAAAAACTCAAAATACATGCAAATTTTGACTTTCTGCCCTTATTTTGAGTTGCAGAAAGCTGCCTTGGGAGAAATGACTTTTGAGGGGTCAAATCAGCTCCAAATTCAGAAATTCTAGCTGGGTTGGAAAGTCGACTCACAAGCCTTTTCAACGAGCTATCTTGCACCTGATTTGGACACCGGGAAGGCCCTCAAACAGAGCTGCCAATGCGCGTGACCAGTCAAAGTCAGGGGCGCGACCACTCAGGGAAATTTGCCTATTTTGACCAGTTCGGCCAGCAAAACACTGTTTTAACCTTGGTTGACTTTTGAGGCATGTAAATGATGAATTTTTGTGTAATTTTCATGGCACTTAGATAATTTTACTCTCCTTGAACACTTCTATAAGTTTCCTTGATGTAAATGGTAAATATTTAATGCATGGATAGGTTTCCTAAGTTTTAGAGGCAAGTTGTTTTGACTGCCTATTATCTAGTGCTTAGTTTGGAATTAGTTAAAACAGCTCCTAGGAAGCTGAGCTCGACCCCTAGAGGTGGGCAAAGGAGTTAGATCTTCTATATTATGCCTTCTCTTACTCATTTTCATGGTTGGACTCTTGAGGGAGAAGCTCCTATTGTATATTTTACTTGTATCCCTGCAATTTGAGGAAAAAGGCCAGGGTTTTGCAGACTTCATTGTGGATTCTTATGGATTATTGTGTTGATGGTGTGTTTCCTACTTGTCATTTTAAGTGTGTTTATGTGTTCCATCTCTTATTCTCTTGCTGCTAATTAAACAAAAGAAGTGATAAAGTTTGAATTCATGCATGCCATACTCAGCTTTCAATTTTGTTTAATATTTATGTTTTCCACTGTCTAGAGAGGATTCAAATTCATTGTTTGCCCTCTTTAGCTTCTCTTCTTTCCTCCTTGATCATCCATCTCAACTAAAGGCATCAGCACAAACTCCTACCTTGCCCCAAAGACCCACCTGCAAAAACTGAGCTCAATCCCCGCACCCTGAATTGCACTCCCTCCAAATTGCCACCAAAAAACCCCAAAAACTTTAAATCAACCCTCCTTATCAGTTTACTAGCCTAATATCAGTGTTTCTAATTGGTCAACTCATCCTATTGAAATATCCATCGAGTTTGACCGGAGAGAGCCTTCTCATACCCTGTAGGGCTAGCTACGAGGTGAAATGGTTTGATGTAGCCTTGAGATTTGTCTATCTCAGCCTAGGTGAAATTTAAAGTGCTAACATGTTCCTAAAGGTGAGTGATTGTAGCTAATTAGATAGGCTCACACTTCCAAGTTTTTAGGGCACATTGGTGCAAGGAAGACCGTGGCCAACTTGCATAGGTATATGTATTGACCCAAAATGTAAGAACATGTAGCTATGTTCATAAGAGGATGCATGGCTTGAAATAGGGTCTATATAATCCCTTACCTATACCCACTCATTGTTAGGAGAGCGTTTCCATGGAATTTGTGGGAGGGTTACCAACAGCCAGGAAGGGACATGATTACTTATTTATGGTAGTTGATAGGTTTGGAAATATGTGCGTTTTAATTCCATGTAAAATAATCATCAATGGGAAAGAAGCATCAAACTTTTTCTTTGGATAGGTCTAGGTGCACTTTGGGATGCGAAAGAGCATAGTTTCAGAGAGGGACACAATGTTTCTTAGTGAATTCTGGACTACATTGTGGGAGAAGATGGACATGTAGTTGAAGAGATCTACAACATTCCATCCACAGATGGATGGGAAGACAAAAGTAGTCAAAAATATTTTGGTGTAGCTTTTGTGGGGATACAACCAGAAATAATCAAAGACTTGGAATGAAAATCTGGTATATACACAACATTTTTACAACAAATAAATCCACACTTGTACTAGAAACTTCCCATTTGAAACTTGTTTTGGATATTTTCCGCCTTCACCTTTGGACATTGCATATGGGTAGAAAGGAGTAGTAAGAGAAGATCTTATAGGAGACGGCCTGAGGGCTAAATTTTTTATAGAGTAGATCTGGAAGATCCATATACTGATACAAGATACACTATAAAAGTCAAAGGAGAAATATAAGGCCAAGAATGATCATCATAGAATATATAAATTGTTTGTGGGAGACAGAGTATGGCTACAGTTGAACAAGGAGAGGTTATAGGGACATGGTAATAAAATCAGGGTTTTGTGGTATGGTCTGTTGGAAAAGGAGGGTGAATTTATATCAACTTAGTTTACCACTATATATGCACATTTAGTTAGTTGTGAATGTAGAGAGTATGAAAATCTATGATCCTTCCATGTTATATCAGGAAGAGGAACAAGTCCTACCTTTTGTGGAGGTTTTGGCACCAAAAAGTTAGGAAGAGTTGACAGAAGATACAAATTTTCAAAAGAGGTTCAGAACTACAAGATAGGGACAACATGAACTTTGGCAGCTTGGGTTGAGAGGACAATTCCAAGTAAAGATAAATGGTACACCCAAGAGAAGGTGGATGAAATATTTCCTCACCTCATTTGGTAAAAGCTTTTGGGGACCAAAATCCTCCAAAAATGGGGAGTCATGATCCATATTTGATCATTATATTATTTTTCATCCATCTCGATGCTTTTAGAGTGGAAAAAAATGGAGGAATAATCTCACATGACCCTTTATACTAGCATGAACTCGTTTGATAAATTAGGGTTTGAAACCTTTCATGAGCATTTTGCAGTATCAAATGACATTTTTTTGAGGTAAAATTATGTTTCCTCATCACAACACCTTTTTTTCCTACTATAGACACAAAGATCTTTCCCACGATGCTAGAATCACATTAATCAGAGTTCAGATGAAAATTTATGCTACCCAAATCTTTTCCTTTCTTTTTTCACCACCATAATTTGAGAGGATGCCGTGTCAGCTCCCATTATTCATGGAAAATAGGCTAGCCACATGATCATGATGAATAATGCTCTATAATATTCTATATTGTAGCTTTGGTTAAGATTTGAGGTAGTCAAACTTAATCACTAGTAGGCTATTAGACTGTGTTATAACCGGGCCACTGGGAGGAAAAGGGGTTCAATTAACAATAATCTATAGATCTATAAATCGAAGGAGATCGAAAACTATAATAGTGTAGAGTTTCATATTTTAAATATAATTTTATCACATGTGTTGTGCCAAATGGTTTAGTGGAAGATCCATGACAATTTATGGATCATATTGGTATAAAAGGTGGTTTCTTTGGGTATATTGGTGATATTTTTAGGGGATCTATATCGGCGAGCCAAAATTCATATAACACTAATAATGGCCAACGAATCTGTGAATAACCTGAGTAGAGTTTTTCATGGATGGAACAACAAGTCTTAGATATAAATCGTAATGTAAATCTCCTCATGGTAGCCCTAAGAAATAAGCTTAGGATATTCAAAGAAGATTGGGGTTCTAATGTAGAGGAAAAATTAGAAGGGGGATTAGGAGATTGAGAAGGAATGAAGAACCAACCAAAGAAAGAACCCAAAAAATATCAATCCATTTTGTGTGTCGTGAATCGGTCATAGTACCTGTTCAAAATGGAGGCGAAGGTCAATATGAATCCGTAAAAAGGTGAGATCGACACTTTGAAGCTCAATAATTGGTTGCAACAATTGGAAGTGTATTTTAATGGTCATTGTTAGCACTCAAATCTACCTTAGGCTGAAATAAGGTAAAACTCAAGGCTACATCAAACCACGCTCAGCCTCGTAGCTAGCCCTATGAGGATAGGAGAGGGCTCTCTCCGGGTCTATCTTGGAAAAGGTAATCGATGAGGCTCGAGATGACTAAATTTGCAACTGATCTTAGGCTAGGTATTAAGTGCAGGGGTTTGATTTGATTTGGGTTTTTAGGGTTTTGTTGAAAACAATGGGAAAGGCAATTTGGGCTCGGGGATGAGGCACAGTTTCTGCAGAGATCTGATTGGGGCAAGGAAGGCAATCGTTTTGATGCTTTAAAGAAAGTGAGGTGGGTAGATCAGACAGGTGAGGAGCTAAGGAGAGAAAGGAAGTCTCAAGGATTCTCCTTAAACTGAAGAAAACATGGAAATTTAAACAAATTCAAAGGTAGAGCATAACAACTATGAATTCCACCTTAATCACTCATTTGTTTTAAATTCAGAAGAAGAAGCATGAAGATGATACACAAAACACTAGATAAACTTACAATTACTCAGAGAGGCACACCATCAAAACATAAAGCCACATGAATCCCAAACAATGCTGCAAAACCCTGGTCTTTCCTTTGCCAAAATTGCAGAGATACAATGTACAATAGAGTCTAAGCTTTTCCCAAAAGTCCAACACTAAAAATGACTTAGAAAATACATAATATAGGCAAGCCAACCCATTCCCTTGTCTTTAGGGGTCGAGCTCATCATCCTAGGATCTGTTTCAACCAATTCTAAACAAAGCACTACAATCTAGGCATCCAAAACAACTTGCCTCTAAAAGAAGGGAAACTGATCCATTCATTAAATTTTTACTATTTTTTTCAATGAATCATCTAGAATAGGTAAATAGGTGCCAAAGTTACATCATGTACATCAAATTACATCAAGCTGGGTCAAAAGTCACATCAAGAGGTGAAACTGGTCATAACTGGCCAAAATTCTGAGCTGGAAGGTGAAAATTTGACCAAAAATCTCTATGCACCGCGCGCCTGAGCTCTATGTGTCGCGTGCCTTTCAGCCTACTTTTGGGCCACTTCCTGACATCAAAATCAAGTTCACAATAGCTGGTTGGAAAGCCCTGGATGTATGCTATCCAGCCCAAGTGGAATTTCCCAATTTGGAGCTCATTTGCCCCTTCAAAATGTCATTCTCCCAGAAGTACTTCCCGCTGGAGCAAAAGGTGGTAGCAAGGTGGTTTTCATGGTGTTTTTGGGCCTTTTGATCATCCAGAACTTGATGAAATGCTTCAGAAATACTTGAGAATGCATAACTTACCATGAAAAATCCAAAAATATAAAGTTTTGCTTCAGCAAGTGTCCCAATCAAAAGCGAGCGCGTCGACGCACTACGCGTTGAGCTGAAAAACCTGTTTTCAAGCCAAAATTTTTCAAAATGACAAAAATTTCTCTGAAATTGCTCAAATTCGGAGTGAAGACCCTCCATCATGTATTATTTCTAGCCAATGGAGCCTTGGCCAAAATTTGGAGTGGATCAGGCTTTTTCTGCCGTTTTAGTGCTCTACTCAACCTCTTCTTTAGAATCTTCATTTTTGCTTTGTTGACATGCATACGAGCCCAATAATGAGTTTTCATATGACGAAGCATGTCTTTGTCTCTATTGGCCTTTGCCAAAAATTTCTCCATGTGAGTGTTAACATGTATGAGCATAGACTCTCGATCAGCCGGTGTCATATCACCAGGTCTCTTTCGGGCCAATTCTTGATCCTCACGGATTTGCCACAGCTCGTAAAGTGTATGTTCATCCTCTAGCTGTTTGTTACGCTGCTCCAGATAGTTTATCATCCACTGAGCCATCTGCAATTTCTTTCTTAGCGAGTGATTCTCAGCTTTTTGCTCCCGGATGATCTCCTTTAGCTCCGAGCTAGGAGAGCTCGCATCAACATCAATGATCGTGAAATCAGTGTCCCGGCCTCCTGAAGGACCCTCATCATGCATATGCCTCTTGCGCCTGTCCTGGATCTATACCTATCCTAAAGAAGAAGGCGAGAACCCTTCCACATCATGTGGAGATAATACTCGCTCTGCTGATGGATTCAACGAGACCCCTTCCGCCTGGGTGGAGATAGTACTCGTCGTGTAGATGCAAATAAGGCCCTGTGGCCTCGCTGGTATGTCACATACAATGGAGCACTTATATGCTCGGTCTCAGGAATGTCAGGCTGGTGTGAAGGCTCTCCCTCATCATGAACTATCTTGGGAAGCGGCTGTGGCATTGTGAAGAAGTCACGGGAGATGAAATCCTCCCAAGTGATGCCTTGCTGTGTCAACTGATGTACCACTACGATCTTGATCAACGCGTAATGATATATACTTCTATGTTGCTATGCTGGGGTCTTCTTTTGTACTAAAACCACCATCCTCTCTATGTTGTGACACATGAAATATGGAATGTTCATCATACGTACCCTCGTGAAATGCATCAACAAACAGACATGGTACGCATAGAGACGTGAGAATCTGCCCTCGCAATTGAAATACCGATTGATCAGTTTCATCAATGGTGCAAACTCATCCCTCAGGAATCTGAAAGGAAAAACCGTGCTCAGGTGTCTCATATACCCAGGTTTAATGTATGGCTCATAGTAGAATTTGTCTAACTGCTGGCGTTTGTTCCATTCCTCTCCTATATTTGGTATCCTGGTGGCCTGAGCAATAGTCTCTGGTGACAAAGTGAAATTTACTCCGGTGAGGTTTACACGGCCATCATGTAAATGTAGGACAAATAAACGAACTAGTTCACGATGATGCTGGGTTTGTGAGATCATCTCACAGTATTGGAAACATGACTGACGCTGAAAAAAATCCATTGCAAGCGGGCAAGCCTGTAATTGAGCCAAAGAAGTAGGCTCCTCCCTGACATGCTGACCACCTTTGCCAATTTTGTGAGACCTCCGTAGCACATTACCCTCAGCTGTAGAATCACTGTCATAATCCTGCTCATAAAATGAATCCGTCTTTGACATGACTTTGAAAACAAGATGTCTGCAATATGTATGCTGATATAAAAACTGCTTTGAATGAAACTGTGTGTGCAGTTGAATGTGAATTGCTTTTTTTCTCTAACAATGCTGTGACCAAGGGAAAAAAAAAAATGTACAAGGGAACATTAGGAAAGGGAAAATATCAGGGAATTAGGGACTTTGAGATAAAATGTAATTGGGTAAGGAAGGGAAAATGTATACATATGGAAACAGGGTTTAGGGTTTCAGGGGATATTGAATAGTTTTTAAGGAGTTTCCATAGGGGTAAGGGATTAGGGGTTTAGGGATCATATGATAGGATTATGAGGGGATTAATGAGGAAATTTGATGAGTTACTTTGGGAATGGGGGACAACGGGAAGTGAGGAAAAGAGTAGACCTTGGTGACAACACTGTTTTCAAAACCCTAAGCAATGTTTCTTATTGGCAATAGGGAGGTTTTTCAAAGTCTTGTTTCAATGGGCATGAGCCATGAACCATTCACATTTCACCATTAAATACAAAACAATTGCAGTGGACGAGAGCCTACCTGGCAAATTTATGGGAAGTTTGGGCGATTTGATGAATTTGCAAACAAGTTTCGGGCTTCAAACTGAGTGCACCGTGCTCATCACCCAGTGCGTAGCGCGCTCCCTATGCGCCACTTGTGTGAAAATTTACACTGACCAGTGGAGCCGAGTGCGCCGCGTGCACTCAATGCGTTGCGTGCCTTCTGTATGCGTCGCGCGCACCCTCAAGCCTGTCAATCAACCCTTCAAATGCGTCTTCTGCAATGCACTTCACAAATTCGACTTTTGCCTTGAGAAATGGTGAAAATGGATGATCTTCCATGATTTATATGTGAAGAAAATATCTCACCAAATCAGATTTGATTTTAAATTGCTCCATAACCCTCTTTCATAATGTTTGGCATTTTGACATTCTTTCAGGATTAATAGACTTCTGCTTTTTGGTTTCCTTCTTAAATTTGGTTGAAATAATGATTTTCTTTGATACTTTTTGTAGGGATAACTATGATATGATTTGGCAAAGGAGACCAGGGCTGCACTTGGATATTTCGAGATCTTGGAATTTTTGAAATTTTTTACAAAGACGACAAGTCGACTTATCTTCAAAACAGAGTTTTGAAGAGAAGTCATAATCAGTCGTTCTGATGATAAAAATATTTGAGATAACAACATATCAGGGACCTCCCTCTGTCCTGCTGGATTTATTAGACTTTGCAAAAACCAAATTGACTTAACCCTAGACCTAATGACCGAGAACACTTGTCATGACCTAGGGCTGCAAATGACTGTTCAAGACTTTGATTTTTTATAAATGGACCTAAGCCAGCAGTGCCAAGCATGAGGGGAAATGAGTGAAAATGATCGAAACTGATGGGACACCTAGAAATGAAGTGCAAAAAAGAGTTTTGATCTCTGACGGAGGGATAACCAGACCGACTCTAAAATTGGCTCCAATGGTGATGGTAGCTCCTCGGAGGTGCCAAGAATAGCAGATCTCTGTAAGAGCTAGCCAGTGCCTTCATCCATTAGGCTATGGAGTCATTTTTTCAACACAAACTTTAACAATGTGAGTGACTGCAGATTTGATTGAAAACCGTAGACAACTTTGACCAAAACTGACTCGATTTTTAAACTAAAAGGACTAATACAACTGACTTGACAAACTTCAAACCAACTAACCTCCATCTCCAGAATTATAGCCTTCGCTGCAGGCCCCAGATTGAAGATGAGAAATTAGTACACATGTGCAATAAAACAGAAGTAAAATGATATACACAATGATGATGAAATGAGCAGAAAATACTCAGAAGTGGTATCGCTTTAGTAGCCAACCGTTGATCGACCCTCTAGGACAATCATCTCCATTCATTTCTTTGAGAAGAAAAGCATTCTGGCCACGATACACTGCAATCTTGTAAGGACCCTTCCATAAGTTTTCAAATTTGCCATGCTTTCCTTTGTTTTCATGTTGGGCATCCCACCTCAAAACTACCTCATCTAGCTAAAATGTGTCTGCTTTTGCCTTCCTGTCATAAATCTTTTTTATGCGCTCCTGCAACTTGAAAGTATTTTGAAATACCTCCTCCCGTGTCTGCTGTAAATGAATCATCTGATTAATCCTTCTCTGCATAGGATCTTCCTCACTACCGACTTCTTGAAGCAATTTGACTACCGGGACAACAAGCGAAGTAGGAAAAACCGTGTTTGTCCCGTACACCAACTCAAAAGGAGACATGCCAATAGACTTTTTCTGACTCACCCTATCAAACCACAGTGCATTCACTAATTTCTTGTGCTAGCCCTTTTTATTAATTTCCAGCAATTTCTTAATGATATTAACCAAAGATTTATTAGATGACTCCGCCAATCCATTTCCCTGAGGATGGTATGCGGTTGAATGTCCCAAGCTGATATTGTACTTATAGCAAAACTCAACCATTCTTTTTGACTTGAATGGCATTGCATTATCTGTGATTAGCTTACTAGGACACCCAAAACGCGACAAAATATTGGTTTCAAGAAAAGAGATAATTACCGCATCCGTGGCTTGTCGAGTAGGAATCGCTTCAATCCATTTTGTGAAGTAGTCCGTGGCTATCAATATCCATCGATGCTGTCCTGACGATGCCGGATGGATTTCCCCGATGAAATCCAATCCCCACTGCTGAAAAGGTGCACTAACTTCAATTGGTTTGAGAGGCAAAGGCTGTAGTTTCTGCTTCCCTTTGAAAATTTGGCATTCGTGACAATTCTTAATAACCTTATACACATCTGAAAACATTGTAGGCCAATAATAACCTGCCCTTAGAATCTTATTCGTTGTGGTTTTCCAAAACAGATGGCCTCCGCAGTCTCCTCTATGAAAGTCTTCCACAACTCTTTTGGCTTCCTCCTCTACCAAACAATTCAATAACATTCCACCAAGGTCTTTCCAATACAATGCAAAATTTAGTATGCAAAATTTTGCAGCTTTCAATTTCAATGTTCTACTCTTATTTCTTGGCATTCTGGGAGGTGAAGACAAATTCTAAAGTACATATAAAATGTCAGCATACCAAGGGGAAGAAAGAAACATATCAGATACCTGAACTGATGAACTCTCCTCATTTTCATCAGACATGGCAGAAATCAAATTTATATCTAGAACCTGCAGATTTGTTTCAGCCATGAGCTTGGCGAGTCCTTGTCCTTTGATCAGCTTGGTTGGTTTAATCTCCACATCGTATTCTAACAACGCAACGATCCATTTACCCCGTCTTCCTTCTGGATCTGCCTGTACCAAAACATCTTTAACTGCTGCATTAGGAACATATGCTATAATATGGGAATGTAGTATATACACACGGAAATATTTCAAGGCCTTTACAAGCGCAAGTGCTTGTTTCTCAATAATATTGTACTTTAATGCTCCATCCCTTATAATCCGACTAAAAAAGGCATTGGGCTTCTCAACTCCGTCTCTTTTCTTCATTAAAACAGCTGCCAAAGTGTGCTCAGAAGCAAACAAAAACAAAATAAAGTCCTGCGTGTAGTCCAGGCTGATTAAAATAGGAGCTGAAGAAAGAGCTAACTTCACTAAATTGAATGATTTCACCGCCTCTTCTGTCCACTTTACCTGACTGTCCTTTTTCAGCATATTCATGATTTCTCTAAGATGCTCAACAAGATTTGGAATGAAACGACACAGAAAATTCATTTTACCATTAAAGGACTGTATTTCTTTCTTATTCCGGGGCTGTTCAATTTGCTGGATGGCTTCAACATGTGCAGGGTCAACACGGATGCCATCTTTCGATATGATGTGGCCAAGGAGCTTGCCCTCATTCATGGCAAAAAGACTCTTTTTTGGATTCAGCGAAATGCCGTATTTTCTGCACTTATGAAAAACAACTTTCAAATGATATAAATGTTCTTCATCGGAATTTGAAAACACAGTTAAATCATCAAGGTAAACAACCAAAAATACATCTTTCTCGTTGGCGAAAGCCATGTCCATTGCATGTGAAAGGTTGCTCCTGCATTCTTCAAACCAAACGACATTTTTGCATAATGAAACGTTCCCCACGGAGTGGTAAATGCAGTTTTGTCATGATCATCTTCATGCACTAAAATTTGATTATATCTTGAATAGCCATCGAGTAGTGACATCCTTGATGCTCCAACTACTCGTTGCAATATGTGGTCCATTTTTGGCAGCGGATAATTGTCTTTTAATGATACCTTATTCAAATTTCTGAAGTCGATACATAAACGGATCTCACCTATTTTCTTTCTCATGGGCACCAAATTTGATATCCAATCTGAAAATCGGATAGGCACAATGATCCCTGACTTATACAATCTGTTTACCTCTTTTTCAATCGATGGTAGCAGCTTTGGATTGATTCTCCTCAACTTTTGACGAAAAGGCTTCTGATTTGATTTAATGGGGATAGTATGCTGAATGATATTAGTGTCATATGTTTTTAAATCTGAGTAATCCCACGCAAAAGCATCAGAAAATAAAGACAACAACTTCACATACTCTGCCTTTACCTTTGGTGACAATGACTTTGATAATTTTATCATCTTGGGATTCTCAGCTGTCCCAATATTTACCTCTTCAACACCTTTTTTAGTTGGCCTCAATGTTGGTTTACGGGCTACATCATCTTGGTCAAAGAGTTCCTCCAAAGGAATCAATCCCTTAGGAATGATGTTATCTTTAAGTTGTAGTACTTCCATTTGATTTATTTGTATGTCATCACTACCATCATCAAGTTCTGTATCTATGGAGGTGTCTTTGAACTTACCCTTATTCTGTAGAAAATGATTAATCTCCTCATCATCCTAAAAGACTTTCCAACATCGCTGATTGTCTGGAATGGTGGGACGGTGTTTCACATGAATCTCGAACTTATTGCTGGAATTCATCGAAATTTTTAAGTTTCTTGCTGCCTTAGCAAGTCCATCAGCAACACCATTTTGTATGCGAGGCACACATGTCAAGGTATGATCAGAAAATAATTTCAGAATATCTAAGACTGCATTACGGTAAGCTCTCATGCGAGGATGCTTGGCCTGAAACTCACCCTTAACCTGCTTTATCACCAACTCTGAATCCCCATAGACTGCAATCCTTTTCACTTTCAGCTTTCTAAGAATTTTAAGGCCAACAATTAGAGCCTCATATTCAGCTTCATTATCAGAACAGTCAAATGCTAGCTTGTAGGAACACACTCTCACTTTCCTTGGAACCTTTTCCGTAGTAGAAAATGGACTGCGAATCCAAACAGCAATTCCAGCACCATCACTACCTACTTCACCATCAAAATCCATGGTCCAAAGACCATCTTCATCGTCCTCTAAATGCTGAAATTGCACTAGCTCTGTTTTAGCGCTCAAATTTGCCTCAGGCTGAGGAAAGCAAAACTCAAGGCAACATCAAACCAAGCTCAGCCTCGTAGGTAGCCCTACGAGGACAGGAGAGGGCTCTCTCCAGTCGATCTCGATAAAATAAGCAATAGGGTGCGAGATGACTTTAAAATGGGAACTGATTTTAGGCTAGTAAATAGATATGAAAAGGGGTTTTAATGAATGATTGGGTTTTCTGGGCAGCGTGGTATCAAGAACAGTGTGAGCAGAGGTTTAATCAAAGGCACAAATTATTCCATAAGGCGAGGTAGGAGCGAAGTTTAACAATTAAATTGAAATTAAACGGAATGGCAAGACTGCTAAGAAGTCGACAACGGCATGTGTAATGAATCCTTATCAAACAGAGGAAATTAAACAAATACTGAATGTTCTCCCAAGGCAGAGAAGTTATCTGGATTCTACCTTTCTACTTAAAAACATTCAGCTAGAAATGATTATGAATGAACTATGAAACATTACAAAAGACATTGAAACAGAAAGAAAGACACATTTGCTAAATTCGTACCACAAGAATCTTATGAAACAGAGCTGTACCATTCAATTAGTTTCTCTGTCAAAACTGTACAATGAAACTCTGTATTTTTCCTCCACCAGCTTTCAGAATTCTCCAACCCCCCTACAAATGGTTTTTCAATACAATAAATAGATTCCTCTAGGAGAGAACAAATCGATGAAAGTATGGAACTGTTTCAACTAAAATGATGAAAATAGTAAAAGAGCCACTCATCGGTTCTAAAGAACAGTGTTACATTTTTCATTCGAGACTTTCTGTGACCAATATAAAGGCGGAAGCTATAGTGTGAACCTTCCAAATCATAACTGAAGACAAAGATAAGCAATTTGTCCCTATTTTTCTGCTCAGGTTGGTAATTTGCGTTTAATTTGGGTTTGACTTTACTTTTCCTTTGAATAAGAACTAATCTTTAATAAAAATAGCGCAATATCTTCTCCAATATCATCGCATACATATCCATTTATTTGTGGGAAAATCTCATGCCATTTATAATTGCCAATATCTGTATTTCCTTCTGTGGTTCGATCAACACGTGATCAATGCTTGAATCTGTTGCGCTTTTGCAAGGAGTTGAATCTCTTTCACGTCCTAATCAGAGCTCATGTAGATGCAAGATCATTGCCACACGACTCCAACACTGCTTCAAAATGATTCAGTCTTTAATGAAGTGCATTTAAAATGTATTTCGAATTTATAAAGCGGAGAAGTTATTGGTGTGACCAGAGTGATTTTAAATTTGAAATTTATAAGCGGTGGCACAATTTTTGTGGTGTTCCGGCTCTGTACGCTGCGAGCATAGCCAGTGCAGTGCGCTGGTCTGGTGCGCTGCGCGCTTGTAGATTTCCACTGGCAATTTTAGCTCAGTGCGCCGCGCGCACTGTCAAGACACTGTCGGCCTCTCCAACACTGAAATTCACTCTTCAACCTCCAAATTCGGCTTTCTCCTTTGGATTTTTGTGAATGTTTGACATGCAGATAGGTTGTCAAAAACAATGGATTTGCCTTATAATTTAATATAGCTCTGCTCTTTGAAAGCCCTTTAACCCTATCTGCATATCTCAATGTATTAAGTGTATGCTCACAAGAACCCGAATTAGGAGAAACGCATGATATCATAACTGTCCGTGGGTTTCCTACAAAGGAATCACGAAGCACTCTTATCAGCTTGCTTCCTCGAAATGGAATATGAATTTGGTCATTATCCAAGGCCCGTATACACTCTTTTAGAGCCAGAAGGCTCTTGTTGATTTCCGCTCCCTCCATACTTGTTTGGCGATCATTGTCTGTTGTGTCTGCCCCACATTCACTTCCAGCAAGATCAATAAAAGATAGCTTCCCAACTATTCTACCGCCCTTTGACTCTTTTCCTTCACCGTGCTTCTTAATTGCAAGCTGCAAGATAGCATGAGACCTGGATGACTCTTCATTAGCTCCAGTTGAACCTGTGCTTCGGGCTCCATTCCCTTTCTCAATATACTCCTTTACACATTGTATGTCTGAGACTTCAAATTCTTGCAAAACAACAATGCAAACTTGTTGCCGGGCATCCTCCCTCATACACAATTTCCTCCTATCGCCAAGCAGATCATATAGTTTTCCCCCATATATCTCAAAGAAACTAAGCCACAAGCGAAACCCTTGCTCTCGATAGAAAGGTCTATTCATCAACTTAAGTATATCCTCTAAGGCTCTTAGTGGCAAAGGCTGCATTGTAAATGTCTTTCCACTACCTGTTTGACCATATGCAAAGTGTTAGCGTTTGAGATTTCACCTAGGCTGAGATAGACAAACCTCAAAGCTACATCAAACCATTTCACCTCGTAGCTAGCCCTACGAGGTATGAGAAGGCTCTCTCGGGTCAAAACTCGATGGATTTTGTTAATAGGATGAGTTGACCAATTTGGAACAAGGATTTTAGGCTAGTAAACTGATAAGGGGGATTGATTTGAAGTTTTTGGGTTTTTTGGTGGCAATTGGAGGGAGTGAAATTCAGGGTGCGGGGATTGGGCTCAGTTTTCTCGGGTGGGTCTTTGGGGCAAGGTAGGAGTTTATGCTGATGCCTTTAGCTGAAAAATATGATCAAGGAGGAAAGAAGAGAGGCTAAAGAGGGCGAACAATGAATTCAAATCCTCTCTAGACAGTGGAAAACATAAATTTTAAACAAAATTGAAAGCTGAGCATGGCATGCATGAATTCAAACTTTATCACTTCTTTTGTTTAAATAGCAGCAAGAGATTAAAAAATGGAACACATAAACACACTTACAATGACAAGTAGGAAACACACCATCAACATAATAATCCACAAGAATCCACAATGAAGTCTGCAAAACCTTGGCCTTCCTTTTCCTCAAATTGCAGAAATACAAGTCAAAAATACAATAGAGCTTCTCCCTCTAGAGTCCAACCATGAAAATGAGAAAGAGAAGGCAT
>APFE030750171.1:35940-56970 GCA_000404065.3 Pinus taeda
ATTCTTTTTGTTTTATTTTCTTGCTGTAGGTCCATGTAATTTGCTTGCTGTGGGAAGGAGAAGGGCATTTTAGGGTTTATTCGGAATATGGAGGGTATTAGGGTTTAGTGAAGAAATTTGGGAAGGGATAGGTTTTGTAGGAATATGGGATGGGAACCTTGTATTTCTTGCAAATGAAATAAATGAAATAATAAGATAAATATGTAGCAGTGTTTGTGAATTTAATTGCCAAGGGAACAAGGATGGGATAAGAGGGATTTTACCTTGAAAAACAAACAAAACCCTAGCAGATTTGCCTACATTGACAACATTTAAATTCACCATTTCTCTTGCAAATTTTTGAAGAAGAAAACCATGAGACATGTCATCATGCAATCATCACTTGCCATCATGGATAAATTTGGAGCTTACCTGGTCGATTTAGCAATTTGGGAGGGCGATTTGGGTGATTTGGCACGTTTCTGGCAAACCCAGCTCGACTAGTCGCACCTCCTACTCAACTAGTTGCACCCCTCTGACTCGTCGCTCCAGTTCAAAAATTACACTGTGGGAGCAGCTCTGACTAGTTGCACCTGCCCAACTAGTTGTACCTCCAACTCGACTAGTCGCTCCTCCAGAAATGACTAAACTTGCAGCAAAATCGCCTTTCTTTGCTTCTCTTTGTGTCTTGCAAGTTTGTCAATGCATAATGAGGCCATGAAGAGGGATTTTTGGTCTTTATAGGTCCACATTTAAAAAAAATTTAAAACATCAAACCCACTTTCAAATGTTGCATGTTTTGACATTTAATTTAACACTGTTTTTCAAGTTGCACTTTGCCTGAAATTGATTTTTTGAGTGTTTTGACCTGATTCTTTTTGCAGGTTGATTCTTTGATGGATTCTGGCGAGGAAACCAGGGTTGTTGCCGGCATTCTGAAGATTTTTGAAAATTTTCTTTATTGTTTCCATTTTCACATGACCTTGGGTTTAAAAACAGAGTTTTTAAAATCAAGGTAAAAATAAGCTGTAGCAGATGAGAAATATCAATAGAACATAATTACAAACCTCCTTCTGGCTTGCTGAAGACCATCAGACTTTTGACTCATGACCTGGCAATGATTTTGACTGAAACCCTAGACCTAGACTTGGAATTTCAAGACAAAAATGAAACAAGTGTGACACAAGTTTTTTCAAGTGATATGACCTGATTCCAGCAAAGCCAAGAAGGGAACAAGACCAGATCCTCCATCAGTGTTATGGCATGCCTAACGGGATGCAAAACTGATGCTGATGAGACACCTATATATGCATATGCAAAGAGTTGTTTGATCACCGATGGAGGGCTCAAGACCGACACTAACACAAAGCATGTAGCTTTTGTACGCTGAAAGATGGTTGGAACAATGGGTTCCACAGTAACTCGATAAACTTCATCATTCGAGACACGTTCATCTAAAATAGCATCAAACACGAAATCGTGTTTCTCCACATAAGCTGTCAAATCCACCTTCAACTTTGGTCTGTGAACACTTAACCAGACATTATCATTAACAGTGATAATATCTTCCTCCTTCCTCGCCAACTCCTTTTTATTCAAAGGTCTTTTCCGAACCACAACTTTAATCTTTGCCAAATTGCTCTCCTTTCCACTCGGCTCTTTGTCAACCAACGATGATTTGAAAGCATTATCCAACAAAATAGAACCTAATAGTAAATTGATAATAGGTGTAACATTGCAAAGTCATGAATCCAAGAACCTTAATTGGGGCTTCCACCTTTCTCTGAACAGGTACATCTTACATTCCTAGTAGAATAACATTAGGAAGCAATAAGATTAGAAAACACACCAAATTTCACAACTTTAGTATACACAAAAATATTGCATGACAAATCAAATCTAACAATCTGTTGTGTTGCAGCAAGAGATTTCATATACAGCTGGCCTTCAGAGATATGGATTCTCAGTCAACATCTCCATCTTGGGAATGATGCCAACTGCAAAATTTACCACCTAAAAAAAATCAGAGCTGAAAGAATGGTTTCCAAATGTCTGATGGATCATCTCAAGGACATGTTCTTTTTCAGGCTAAGTATCTCTTGCTCCTTGAGACGGTTTTGAAACCTTGCAAGTCGAGCCTGCAAGCTCACCAGACTAGCCGTTTTCCGTGATAACACAATACTTAGTTTGGACACATAGTCATCTATGAGGCTGCCTGGTTGCTCAACTTCTGTTAAAATTTTCATTTCTCACGCACTAAATCCATTGTATCTTCAATCTCCTTCCTGTGGGCCGCTATTAAAACCTCCTCCTCCTGAAGTATTGCATTTATATCATTATTAATGTGAATCTTGAAGTGAAACCTTATTGAAACTCCCTTTGGCCTGCAAGCATTATTTCACACTTCTGCAGACAAAATCCTGGACTCAAGAATTCAAATGACTCTTTTTGACCAAAATGGCATTTGATGACTGCAAATGATGAGAACTGACAAGACTGAGTCTAACATTGGCTCCAATGGGGATGGCAGCTGCTGCTTCTTGGAGGTGCCAAGAATTGCAGATATTTGGGAGAGTAGACAATGCCTCCATCCATTGGGCTATGGAGTCATTATTTCAACAGGCAACACGGCATTTCCAACTCATTTATGGACTGAAACTTGACTGAAATGATTGAAAAACTGACTCGGCAATCTTCAAACCAAAACTGTAATGAAACTAGAATGAAATGCTGCCCTTTAGCTGCTTATTTATTTACAAAATCTACCCTACTTTGCTGCAAAAACAATAAATCAGGTAATACTGTAATGCCAGATCAACCATTCATGTAAATATGACAAGAATGCTGCTTAAGAGTGCTTCAACCAGATCACAGATGCAATTTCTGGCATCCCTACATGCACATAATGAGTCTGATCATGTAAAAGATAGTTTGATTTATCAATCAAACTGAAAAACATTTCCATGTATGTTGCAATAGGATCGCAAAAGCCAGACTCTGTTTGCTGCCCCAACTCTGCAATACATCTAGCTGCACGTGTCAATGCAAACATCTATAGGCAACTCTATTATTTCTTGTTTCGAAGGAGGAAGAGTTTCCAAGAACTTTTTAGGGTCTTAGAAATCATATGACTGGATCTGCTCATTCAAATATTGAATCTCCTTAATTTTTTCAAAAACTAACTCGTAGAAACCAATTTTAGTTTCAAGAGGGAACTTTGGAGATTTCAAACAATGAAGCATAGCAATGAAAAATCCTTCATCAAATTAAAATTTCCTTAACTGGTCTCTAACTTCTTTTACAACTTCACACAATGCAGGGTTTGCCACATACCCTACCATTGCATGAATCGATCAGCGAGCACTGGAATGTCTGGATTGAGTTGGAGTCGCCAGGTGAATGTTTCAGCCTTCATATGTGTCTGATTGCTCTCCACCATCAGCATCAGATCTGCAACTTGATTTCATGTACTGGGGCAAGACAATCTTCAAGTCGAATGTCACATCAACAACAAACCATCTCCCCAGTATGGTCGCCACTATGTTAGCGCTCAAATCTGCCTCAGGATGAGGAAGGAAAAACTCAAGGCAACATCAAACCAAGCTCAGCATCGTAGCTAGCCCTACGAGGATAGGAGAGGGCTCTCTCCAGTCGATCTCGATAAAATAAGCAATAGGGTGCGAGATGACTTTAAAATGGGAACTGATTTTAGGCTAGTAAATAGATATGAAAAGGGGTTTTAATGAATGATTGGGTTTTCTGGGTAGTGTGGTATCAAGAACAGCGTGAGCAGAGATTTAATCAAAGGCATAGATTATTCCATAAGGCGAGGTAGTAGCGAAGTTTAACAATTAAATTGAAATTAAACGGAATGGCAAGACTGCTAAGAAGTCGACAAGGGCATGTGTGATGAATCCTTATCAAACAGAAGAAATTACACAAATACTAAACGTTCTCCTAAGGCAGAGCAGTTATTTGGATTCTACCTTTCTACTTAAAAACATTCAGCTGGAAATGATTATGAATGAACTATGAATCATTACAAAAGACATTGAAACAGAAAGAAAGACACATTTGCTAAATTCGTACCACAAGAATCTTATGAAAAAGAGTTGTACCATTCAATTAGTTTCTCTGTCAAAACTGTACAATGAAACTCTGTATTTTTCCTCCACTAGCTTTTAGAATTCTCCAACCCCCTTACAAATGGTTTTTCAATACAATAAATAGATTCCTCTAGAAGAGAACAAATCGATGAAAGTATGGAACTGTTTCAACTGAAATGATGAAAATAGTAAAAGAGCCACTCATCGGTTCTAAAGAACAGCGTTACATTTTTCATTCGAGACTTTCTGTGACCAATATAAAGGCGGAAGCTATAGTGTGAACCTTCCAAATCATAACTGAAGACAAAGATAAGCAATCTGTCCCTATTTTTCTGCTCAGGTTGGTAATCTGCGTTTAATTTGGGTTTGACTTTACTTTGCCTTTGAATAAGAACTAATCTTTAATAAAAATAGCGCAATATCTTCTCCAATATCAGCGCATACATATCCATTTATTTGTGGGAAAAGCTCATGCCATTTATAATTGCCAATATCTGTATTTCCTTCTGTGGTTCGATCAACACGTGAAACATTGCTTGAATCTGCTGCGCTTTTGCAAGGAGTTGAATCTCTTTCACGTCCTAATCGGAGCTCATGCAGACGCAAGATCACTTCCACACGACTCCAACACTGCTTCAAAATGCTTCAGTCTTTAATGAATTGCATTTAAAATGTATTTCAAATTTATAAAGCGGAGAAGTTACTGGTGTGACTAGAGCGATTTTCAATTTGAAATTTATAAGCGGTGGCACAATTTCTGTGGTGTTCCGGCTCTGTACACCACGAGCACAGCCAGTGTGCCGCGCGCTTGTAGATTTCCACTGGCAATTTTAGCTCAGTGCACCGCGCGCATCCTATGCGCCGTGCGCATTGTCAACACACTATCGACCTCTCCAACACTGAAATTCACTCTTCAACCTCCAAATTCGGCTTTCTCCTTTGGATTTTTGTGAATGTTTGACATGCAGATAGGTTGTCAAAAACAATGGATTTGCCTTATAATTTAATGTAGCTCTGCTCTTTGAAAGCCCTTTAACCCTATCTTCATATCTCAATGTATTAAGTGTATGCTCACAAGAACCCGAATTAGGAGAAACGCATGATATCATAACTGTCCCTGAGTTTCCTACAAAGGAATCACGAAGCACTTCTGTCAACTTGCTTCCTCGAAATGGAAATGGAATATGAATTTGGACATTATCCGAGGCCTGTATACACTCTTTTAGAGCTAGAAGGCTCTTGTTGATTTCCGCTCCCTCCATCCTTGTTTGGCGATCATTTTCTGTTGTGTCTGCCCCACGTTCACTTCCAGCAAGATCAATAAAAGATAGCTTCCCAACTATTCTACCGCCCTTTGACTCTTTTCCTTCACCATGCTTCTTAATTGCAAGCTGCAAGATAGCATGAGACTTGGATGACTCTTCATTAGCTCCAGTTGAACCTGTGCTTCGGGCTCCATTCCCTTTCTCAATATACTCCTTTACACATTGTATGTCTGAGACTTCAAATTCTTGCAAACCAACAATGCAAACTTGTTTCCGGGCATCCTCCTTCATACACAATTTCCTCCTATCGCCAAGCAGATCATATAGTTTGCCCCCATATATCTCAAAGAAACTAATCCACAAGCAAAACCCTTGCTCTCGATAGGAAGGTCTGTTCATCAACTTAAGTATATCCTCTGAGGCTCTTAGTGGCAAAGGCTGCATTGTAAATGTCTTTCCACTACCTGTTTGACCATATGCAAAGCATGTAGCTTTTATACGTTGAAAGATGGTTGGAACAATGGGTTCCACAGTAACTCAATAAACTTCATCATTTGGGACACGTTCATCTAAAATAGCATCAAACACGAAATCGTGTTTCTCCACATAAGCTGTCAAATCCACCTTCAACTTTGGTTCGTGAACACTTAACTAGACATTATCATTAATAGTGATAATATCTTCCTCCTTCCTCGCAAACACCTTTTTATTCAAAGGTCTTTTCCAAACCACAACTTTAATCTTTGCCAAATTGCTCTCCTTTCCACTCGGCTCTTTGTCAACCAACGATGATTTGAAAGCATTATCCAAAAAAATAGAACCTAATAGTAAATTGATAATATGTGTAACATTGTAAAGTCATGAATCCAAGCACCTTAATTGGGGCTTCCACCTTTCTTTGATCAGGTACATCTTGCATTCCCAGTAGAATAACATTAGGAAGCAATAATATTAGGAAACACACCAAATTTCACAACTTTAGTATACGTAGAAATATTGCATGACAAATCAACTCTAACAATCTGTTGTGTTGCAGCAAGAGATTTCATATACAGCTGGCCTTCAGAGATATGGATTCCAAGTCAACATCTCCATCTTGGGTATGATGCCAACTGCAAAATTTACCACCTAAAAAAAATCAGAGCTGAAATAATGGTTTTCAAATTTCTGATGGATCATCTCAAGGACATGTTCTTTTTTAGGCTAAGTATCTCTTGCTCCTTGAGACGGTTCTGAAACCTTGCGAGTCGAGCCTGCAAGCTCACCAGACTAGCCATTTTCCGTGATAACACAATACTTAGTTTGGACACATAGTCATCTATGAGGCTGCCTAGTTTCTCAACTTCTGTTAAAATTTTCATTTCTCACGCACTAAATCCATTGTATCTTCAATCTCCTTCCTGTGGGCTGCTATTAAAACCTCCTCCTCCTGAAGTATTGCATTTATATCATTATTAATGTGAATCTTGAAGTGAAACCTTATTGAAACTCCCTTTGGCCTGCAAGCGTTATTTCACACTTCTGCAGACAAAACCCTGGACTCAAGAATTAAAATGAATCTTTTTGACCAAAATGGCATTTGATGACTGCAAATGACGAGAACTGACAAGACTGAGTCTAACATTGGGTCCAATGGGGATGGCAGCTGCTGCTTCTTGGAGGTGCCAAGAATTGCAGATCTTTGGGAGAGCAGACAGTGCCTCCATCCATTGGGCTATGGAGTCATTATTTCAATAGGCAACACGACATTTCCGACTCATTTATGGACTGAAACTTGACTGAAATGATTGAAAAACTGACTCGGCAATCTTCAAACCAAAACTGTAATGAAACTAGAACGAAATGCTGCCCTTTAGCTGCTTATTTATTTACAAAATCTACCCTACTTTGCTGCAAAAACAATAAATCAGGTAATACTGTAATGCCAGATCAACCATTCAAGTAAATCTGAGAAAAATGCTGCTTGAGAGTGCTTCAACCAGATCACAGATGCAATTGCTGACAGCCCTACATGCACATAATGAGTTTGATCATGTAAAAGACAGTTTGATTTATCAATCAAACTGAAAAACATTTCCATGTATGTTGCAATAGGATCGCAAAAGCCAGACTCTGTTTGCTGCCCCAACTCCGCAATACATACTTCTAGTTGCACACTGTCAATGCAAACATCTGTAGGAAACTCTATTATTTCTTGTTTCGAAGGAGGAAGAGTTTCCAAGAACTTTTTAGGGTCTCAGAAATCATATGACTGGATCTGCTCATTCAAATACTGAATCTCCTTCTCAAGTTTTTCAATAACTAACTCGCAAAAACCAGTTTTAGTTTCAAGAGGGAACTTTGGAGATTTCAAACATTGAAACATAGCAATGAGAAATCCTTCATCAAATTCAAATTTCCTTAACTGATCTCTAACTTCTTTTACAGCTTCACACAGTGCAGGGTTTGCCACATACCCTACCATTGCATGAATGGATCATCAAGCAATGGAATGTCTGGATCGAGTTGGAGTCAACATGTGAATGTTTCAACCTTCATATGTGTCTGACTGCTGTCCACCATCAGTATCAGATCTGCAACTTGATTTCATGTACTGGGGCAAGACAATCTTCAAGTCGAATGTAAATTCAACAACAAACCATCTCCCCAGTATGGTCGCCACTATGTTAGCGCTCAAATCTGCCTCAGGCTGAGGAAGGCAAAACTCAAGGCAACATCAAACCAAGCTCAGCCTCGTAGCTAGCCCTATGAGGACAGGAGAGGGCTCTCTCTAGTCGATCTCGATAAAATAAGCAATAGGGTGCGAGATGACTTTAAAATGGGAACTGATTTTAGGCTAGTAAATAGATATGAAAAGGGGTTTTAATGAATGATTGGGTTTTCTGGGCAGCGTGGTATCAAGAACAACGTGAGCAGAGATTTAATCAAAGGCATAGATTATTCCATAAGGCGAGGTAGGAGCGAAGTTTAACAAATAAATTGAAATTAAAGGGAATGGCAAGACTGCTAAGAAGTCAACAAGGGCATGTGTGATGAATCCATATCAAATAGAAGAAATTACACAAATACTAAACGTTCTCCCAAGGCAGAGCAGTTATCTGGATTCTACCTTTCTACTTAAAAACATTCAGCTGGAAATGATTATGAATGAAATATGAAACATTACAAAAGACATCGAAACAGAAACAAAGACACATTTGCTAAATTCTTACCACAAGAAACTTATGAAACAGAGCTGTACCATTCAATTAGTTTCTCTGTCAAAACTGTACAATGAAACTTTGTATTTTTCCTCCACCAGCTTTCAGAATTCTCCAACCCCCCTACAAATGGTTTTTCAATACAATAAATAGATTCCTCTAGGAGAGAACAAATCGATGAAAGTATGGAACTGTTTCAACTGAAATGATGAAAATAGTAAAAGAGCCACTCATCGGTTCTAAAGAACAGTGTTACATTTTTCATTCAAGACTTTCTGTGACCAATATAAAGGCGAAAGCTATAGTGTGAACCTTCCAAATCATAACTGAAGACAAAGATAAGCAATCTGTCCCTATTTTTCTGCTCAGGTTGGAAATCTGTGTTTAATTTGGGTTTGACTTTACTTTGCCTTTGAATAAGAACTAATCTTTAATAAAAATAGCGCAATATCTTCTCCAATATCAGTGCATATCCATTTATTTGTGGGAAAAGCTCATGCCATTTATAATTGCCAATATCTGTATTTCCTTCTGTGGTTCAATCAACACGTGAAACAATTCTTGAATCTGCTGCGCTTTTGCAAGGAGTTGAATCTCTTTCAATTCCTAATCGGAGCTCATGCAGAGGAAAGATCATTGCCACACGACTCCAACGCTGCTTCAAAATGCTTCAGCCTTTAATGAAGTGCATTTAAAATTTATTTCGAATTTATAAAGTGGAGAAGTTATTGGTGTGATCGGAGTGATTTTAAATTTGAAATTTATAAGCAGTGGCACAATTTCTGTGGTGTTCCGGTACGCCGCGAGCACAACCAGTGCGCCGCGCTGGTCTGGTGCGCCGCGCGCTTGTAGATTTCCACTGACAATTTTAGCTCAGTGCGCCGCACGCATCCTATGCGCCGCGCTCATTGTCAACACACTATCGGCCTCTCCAACACTGAAATTCACTCTTCAACCTCCAAATTCGGCTTTCTCCTTTGGATTTTTGTGAATGTTTGACATGCAGATAGGTTGTCAAAAACAATGGATTTGCCTTATAATTTAATATAGCTCTGCTCTTTGAAAGCCCTTTAACCCTATCTGCATATCTCAATGTATTAAGTGTATGCTCACAAGAACCCCAATTAGGAGAAACACATGATATCATAACTGTCCATGAGTTTCCTACAAAGGAATCACGAAGCACTTCTGTCAACTTGCTTCCTCGAAATGGAATATGAATTTGGTCATTATCCAAGGCCCGTATACACTCTTTTAGAGCCAGAAGGCTCTTGTTGATTTCCGATCCCTCCATACTTGTTTGGCGATCATTGTCTGTTGTGTCTACCCCACGTTCACTTCCAGCAAGATCAATAAAAGATAGCTTCCCAACTATTCTACCGCCCTTTGACTCTTTTCCTTCACCTTGCTTCTTAATTGCAAGCTGCAAGATAGCATGAGACCTGGATGACTCTTCATTAGCTCCAGTTGAACCTGTGCTTCAGGCTCCATTCCCTTTCTCAATATACTCCTTTACACATTGTATGTCTGAGACTTCAAATTCTTGCAAACCAACAATGCAAACTTGTTGCCGGGCATCCTCCCTCATACACAATTTCCTCCTATCGCCAAGCAGATCATATAGTTTGCCCCCATATATCTCAAATAAACTAAGCCACAAGCGAAACCCTTGCTCTCGATAGAAAGGTCTGTTCATCAACTTAAGTATATCCTCTGAGGCTCTTAGTGGCAAAGGCTGCATTGTAAATGTATTTCCACTACCTGTTTGACCATATGCAAAGCATGTAGCTTTTGTACGCTGAAAGATGGTTGGAACAATGGGTTCCACAGTAACTCGATAAACTTCATCATTCGAGACACGTTCATCTAAAATAGCATCAAACACGAAATCGTGTTTCTCCACATAAGCTGTCAAATCCACCTTCAACTTTGGTTCGTGAACACTTAACCAGACATTATCATTAATAGTGATAATATCTTCCCCCTTCTTCGCCAACTCCTTTTTATTCAAAGGTCTTTTCTGAACCACAACTTTAATCTTTGCCATATTGCTCTCCTTTCCACTCGGCTCTTTGTCAACCAACGATGATTTGAAAGCATTATCCAACAAAATAGAACCTAATAGTAAATTGATAATAGGTGTAACATTGTAAAGTCATGAATCCAAGCACCTTAATTGGGGCTTCCACCTTTCTCTAAACAGGTACATCTTGCATTCCCAGTAGAATAACATTAGGAAGCAATAAGATTAGGAAACACACCAAATTTCACAACTTTAGTATACGCAGAAATATTGCATGACAAATCAACTCTAACAATCTGTTGTGTTGCAGCAAGAGATTTCATATACAGCTGGTCTTCAGAGATATGGATTCTCAGTCAACATCTCCTTGGGTATGATGCCAACTGCAAAATTTACCACCTAAAAAAAATCAGAGCTGAAAGAATGGTTTCCAAATGTCTGATGGATCATCTCAAGGACATGTTCTTTTTCAGGCTAAGTATCTCTTGCTCCTTGAGACGGTTCTGAAACCTTGCGCGTCGAGCCTGCAAGCTCACTAGACTAGCCGTTTTCCGTGATAACACAATACTTACTTTGGACACATAGTCATCTATGAGGCTGCCTGGTTGCTCAACTTCTGTTAAAATTTTCATTTCTCACCCACTAAATCCATTGTATCTTCAATCTCCTTCCTGTGGGCCGCTATTAAAACCTCCTCCTCCTGAAGTATTGCATTTATATCATTATTAATGTGAATCTTAAAGTGAAACCTTATTGAAACTCCCTTTGGCCTGCAAGCGTTATTTCACACTTCTGCAGACAAAACCCTGGACTCAAGAATTAAAATGACTCTTTTTGACCAAAATGGCATTTGATGACTACAAATGACGAGAGAACTGACAAGACATAAGAATCATGATACAAAGGAGGAACATAATATTTCATTTGCATGCACTAATTCATCTAGGACAAATTTGTGATGACAAAGTCCGATGGTGTGGCCCATATTGTCACAAATGTCAAAAAAACTGTCATTTTTTAAGTTTTGGTGTCAGTGTTCATCACAATTAAAACGAAATATTTGTCATGAGTCATAATTGTGACATAGTATTTCTAAGGAGTAGTTATTGTGACTACAAATGGCATTTGTCACAAGTGAGATGTATTATGTTTGGAGTCAAACTTGCGACGAATTCCGTCTGTGATAACATTTACAACAACCAATGGTATTTTGCACCCTGAGGTTAATTTGATTGATGGTCATCCTTTACTAAATTTCATTTAGTATGCTAAAATTTTAATTATTTTGAAACAACTACTCTAACCAATGATTGCACTATTGAATTAGCTCAACTTGTTTCATGGCAATTGTTATCACATATAATTTTTTTATAAATTTTCATAACAAATTATAAATTTGAGCATAAAATTTTGGCTTTTTATAGGCTCATTTGTGCTCTCAGCCTTCTAAGATTTATATGCAAAGTTCAAGGTCTGTTTATTTGACTGGTCATCCTTTGCTAAGTTTCATTTAGCATGCTAAAAGTTTAAATATTTTTTCAAGTGACTGTTCTAATCAATGATTGTATTATTTCACTATTGATTTAACTTAACTTGTTTCATGGAAATCGTTATCACATATAATTTTTCGTAAAAAAAATTATAGTTCTAAGAAAAAAAATTGTTTTTATAGGCTCATTTGTGCTCTTGTCCTGCTAAGGTTGATATGTATAGACAATGCACCAACTGAGAAGAGGAGCCCACGAACAAGCCGAAGAGGAGCACATTTTTTCACATGTCAATAGGAATTATATACAATGGCGTATATAAACACCAAAATATTTCTCCCCCTGACCAAAGTGGGATATATCCCCACTTATAAACAAAAGCGCCTAAAATTGCCATAGAATGTTTGTGTCCTAGTGTGCGTCTATTTACAAATCAAAGTGTTATTTCTCATTCCAAGCACCATGGAGGGATATCCTTATGCATTTATTAGGGATCTTATTACATCTAGATGTCATTTTGAAACAAGGATACCTATTTATAGATGATCAAAGAAGTGACACAGGGTCTCAACAACACATTGATAGCTAGAAATAGCTAATATGATGTAAATTTCTATTTATTTTATGATTTGTAATCATAGTGGGGGTCAGATTTGAACAGAGAAGTTTTGGTGTATTGTAATACTATTTTTGAATCTAATAGAATTTTTCAAGGCAAAAATACTTAAGAAATTTTCCTAGAGATTCTTGTGCCAATGTTCTACAATTTGTGTTTCTTATGTTATGAGCATTTTCATGTGTCTTTCTTGAATGAGTATTCTTCATAATTGAGTAAAAGCTATATGACATAGAATTCATACTTGATGCTCTATTATCATCATATTCAAATATTTTTATGTTTTTCTTTCTAAAGTTGCTTTAGAATTCATCTATGTTAGATGCTATGATATAATGAATGTTTTCTCCTTTCTACTTTCAACTTTGATAATAAAATGGTATAACAGAGCATTTTCTACCCTCCCTCTACAAGCTTTCATCCATCTAACCAATTTCTTGAGACTTTCGAATAAGATTCATCCATTAGAATCCATGCCTAATGGTTATTTTCTTCTTTACCCTACCATATATATAAATCTTTATCCTAATTGAAGATCTGGCCACTATGTTTCATCACATGAGTTTTTGTTGAAGTGACACTGAATAATTGACTCATAGAGGGAGCCCCTTGTGGATTGGAAAGACTAGTTTCCAATCTAAAAGTTTGGTTTGAGGTTACCTTGGGGTTTTTTCTGACACAACTAAGCTAAATTGTGAGTGATAACAATAATTGTGTGTACTAATCCTTGAATATTCCAATGAAATCAAATTATAATGCAAATATTTCCTAAATCATTTATCAGAAATTCTTTCTAGTTTTCAAATTCTAAGTTATGACATTGTAAAAGTGCTTTATAGAACATTCACAAATATAGTTTCTTCATCAACAACATTTGTGTATTTAAAGTTGTATAGGTTGGTCTTGCACTCTTATTATAATACATAAGAGTATACTAATGGAATTTTTCCATTCCCTATTTGTGTGTTTATGAGCATAATAACAATATGTTTTTTATCAAATAAAAATATAATGGAAGGCCAAGCACAAACTTTGGCATGTGTACTTATTATGTTGGAGAAGAAAATGGAGAAATAATTTTAAAAACAAGGGATGATAGCCATAAAAAATGGAACCATATCATCATTCGTATTGTCGAGAAGTATATAATAAAGATAAGAAAGTTTAACATGAAATCTTCACTTATAGAGAAACAAATAGTAAAATCAGCAACATTAATGGAATCAAAATGTTAGGGACAAATTATTTAACACTATGTTGGGTCTATTAAGTATTTAATATTAAAGAAATAGCAAGTCAAAAGAAACAAGAAGTCAAAGGAAATTGTTACAAACTTCCTCATATGAGAAATAACACATAAAATGAATACTAAGGACTATCTTCTCGATCTATTAGGAAACAACATTAATCCATCTAGGTAACAACAAAGAAATGAAGCTACATTTAATCAGAAACTAAGCTAATTTATAATACACAAAGAGATAGTGCTCATCTAGGGAAGCGGTCCCAACTTCCCATGAGTTACCCTGCCTGTTAAAAAATCATATTAGAAAATGAACAAGTAAACCTTGGAATCAATTAAAGGGTGATTTCATTAATCAGTATTAGCAAAATATCACAAGATACAATACTGTCTGTCTCAAAGTTCAAATTACAATCCTTGAGTTAGAGGCAACTTCTTCTCTTTTATACTACATGAAAATATTACATTGAAGTTTTTCAAGATAAGGAACGTCCTAAGAATCACATATTTTCAGGGCATTCTTCCTGATTCAAAAGAAATCTCAAATCCTTGAAGAAGACGAAGATCTACTAAGGATAACTAATATCTCATTATAGGAACAATTAATGCTTCATCTTTTGATTCCTTGCTTAAAATCATCCTTCAATACTACCACTTCACACCGATCTTTATCTTTCCAAATTTATCACAATCTCATTCCATATTTCGTTAACTTAATCATGAGAAAAATGCTTTATTTTTTCATTATAATATAAATTTATAAATAGATAAATTTCATCTTAAGTCATGATAAGCAAGAAAAGGCATGCATGGATAAAAAATGATAATGAATAATACAAGAAATGGAAAATGAAATAAAGAAAAATGAGACAATTATACCACTAGACATCATCCCCCAATTGGCGCTTTGCATGTCCTCATGAAACCTATTGTCAATTGGCAAATATATAGTTAAGATGCAAGGCAGTTAATGAATAGGCCTCAAAAGTATCTCCCCTCTAAGACTGAATCTTTCCCTAGTTCGAATTTATCCGGAAGCCACTTGTTCATCTCTCTCAAAAAAATCTTGTTCAACTTGATAGAATGATGTTGGGCTCCAAATTAAGGGAGGTAAATATCTGCATCCTAGCCAATTAACACCAAGCCACATGATTAGAGCAATGTACTTATTAATAATTAAAAGGGCTTGTCAGAAGTTATTAACACCAAAAGGTTTTTTTACTACTAATAGCGTTTGAGGTTTGTGTCCATCTTAATCTAGCTCCTTTCAGTGCGTCCTTAGTAATATCATTTAAATACTCAATTCTAAAAGTCAATACCCTTTCATGGATTGGTTTGAGTGTACGAGGAACATCAGGACTCTCAACAAATTTGAAATTCTTATGAAATGTTTAATGGACAGATACACGCTCTGCCCTAACCTAAAATTCACAGTTTGATTGATTTCACTCAAGTATATTGTAAGTGTTCTTACACTTAATTTGATTTTGGGAAAAACAAATGAAGGCATGAAGCTGTACATCTCCCACAAAGGGAAAAATACTTTCATCTCTTTGTTCATGTTTGGTCAATTTAGAGTGTCCTAAATTGCTGTATTAATTGTCAATCCGGGAGTCGTAAACTGTTGAAGTGCGGTGCACTATATGTGCAAGATAACCTATTTCTTATTTTTTTGTCGTTTTTGAGTTTTTGTTTTGTTTTGGGTTTATTTCTGTTAATTGCCTAATGTGAGATGGAAATTCTAAAACACAAGTATGATATAAATGTTCAAGGCAATGATGTCCTTTAAAATGATTTTCAAAACTTCAAACTAAAAAAAAAAAGGTTTTAAAACATGCAATGATGAAACTAATTCCTGAAAGAGAGTGAAAATGTGCCACTATTCTATTTAAACAATAATGAGCTAGTGACCATGAAACCCAGTATCCTTGCTGCCATGAAAATATAAGAAAATTTGAACTCAAAGAAATCCAAGAACTGCAAGCAAAGTAAACTAAAATCACATTACATCAATTCATATTCTGACCCCTCACCATTCGACTCGCTCTGGCTTTAGGAGGTAATCATAAACAACTTGAGCAATCTGATATCTAATTTGCAGAAAATAAAAATAATATGAAACTACACACTCATACTTCAATCCCTCACCATTCGACTCGCTCTGGCTTTAGGAGGTAACTAAGAATGACATGAGCAATTCAATAACTAACTTGTAGAAAAATAAACTAATATCAAACTACGCATTCATACTTCAATCCCTCACCATTCGACTCGCTCTGGCTTTAGGAGGTAACTGAGAATGACATGAGCAATTGAATAACTAACTTGCAGAAAAATAAACTAATATCAAACTACGCATTCATACTTCAATCCCTCACCATTCGACTTGCTCTAGCTTTAGGAGGTAACTGAGAATGACATGAGTAATTTAATATCTATCTTGGAGAAGAGTAAATGAGAAAAATTGAAATAAATAACACAGTGCTGGAACTAAAAACTAAAGGAAATGAATCAGCAGAAGGACAAGAATAATTTCATGTCATTAGTCATTAGAAAACTATGTGCAAATGCTCGGGCTGCCTATTGTAATCTGAAACAAAAGCACTGATCAGTTAACAACATATAAAACGTGAAAAGCTATGAACATCTATCAAATGTTAATACGATAAGAAATGTGATATATATACAAGTGAATGATTATGGCATAAGGAACATAAAGAAATAAAGCATGAAACTTTACAGTAATAAACAAGACCTCGGCCTGTGCAGGGGCCCTCTGCACAATCCTCGAACAATCAACGATCAACCACGAATTGAGCTCAGAAACAGAGTCTTCTCATGTATTAAAATGTAGTCATAACACCAAGATAAAGTTACGGCACAGTGGGCTCGTTAACAGTCAGAATTACATTACCAAAAAGCTAGCTAATATGCGTATGAGAACGCATTATTTATAACAGAGGATGACATAAATGTTTCCTACATTCTGCGTTGATAAAAGACACGTAAACAACCACGTCCTAAGATTTAGCATTATGGCTGCCGTGAGGATTCAATCTTTGGAGGGTGGCTGTTGGATCCGGTTCATGGAGTAGTCCACAGGTGTTAAATTATCCCCTGAGATCTAGGAACAACCACGCAAAGCTTCACGTGGTGAAAAACAGAGTTTTATCACCGTAGGACTCTTAAGTTGACCATCGCTTTGCCCACCGTTGACTATGGCCTCTTCTGATGAATTCGACTGAGCCAATAGGACTCGGTCCTTGTCCACGTCGTTTGCAACTTTCCCATGTGGCTCGATTCACCTGAAGACACCTGCAATATAGATTTTGACAAAACAACTGCGGAAAGTTGGGTTGGCTGTGGAAAAGTGACAAGATTCCATAGCTTATAAACAAAAATCTAGTTCAAATAGCAACACAAACACATAGTCAAGAAACCACTTTAAATGCCTTTTTTTTTAACTAATATGCAATGATTCTGATGACTTAGGAGGTTTAGATGAATGGGAAGAAGTTAGAAAAAGGTGTAGGAAAAATGTAGGTTTGGGACTCAACATACCCCCACTGTGAAGGTGTTGCATGTCCTCATGCAACCAAAATTTGGACTATCTCCCCTTCAAATCATATGTTCTGAAGCTTCTGCCAGTACATCCAGCCCTCTTCCTCTCTTTCTTGGTGTTGCTAACATCCTGGGCTTCTTCATCAAGCATCTGAATTTAAGATTAACCAGTGCTCTACTTATCTTCTTGCATTTCTTCTTCATTTTTCTGTTCTTTTTGTGCCATAGTCCCAGGTGTAGCATAGTGTTGTCATGGATGATCTTGTCCAGTCTACTCTGCTCTTTGAGTGCTTCATTTTCATTTTTAATATGTCGATTTAAAACTTCCAACTCAAAGATTTCTTGTTTCAATGATTGGACTAGGGCTTCTTGTGCTATGTGAGGCTGAGTGGATGAAGTGCTGGGACCCGTGGCTGTTCTTTCTAAGGATTCTGTGTAAACATACACCTGTTGCTGCCTTGGATTTATTTCAGGTGTCGTTTTCCTGGGGTTGTCCCCAAATGCTGTGGAGGAGAATTGACTTCAAATTTTGGCCGAAAAGGACTCATGTCATCATCTTGAGGACTAGTTTCAACATTTCGCTGAGAATGAGGTGGACTACTGCCAGCTGGAGTTTGTTTAGGTGTCCCTTCTGCCAAATCAATAAAATGGGGTCCTTTCGTTTGTGCCTTTCTCCATTTTCCCTTAAGCCTGCTGCTTCTTCTTACATATTGCGGACTACTGCCTTTTTCCTTCCGTTTTTCTTTCCCTTTCTTTTTGTCCATAGCTGACTGTTCCTGAAGGTGGACTAATCTCTCAGACAATACTTGGTGGTCTTCTTCTGAGGAAGGGGTTTGATGCACAGCCTCAATGCTTCTTTTCTCTTTTGGTTTTGTTGGCTTTTTACCCTCAGTCTCTTCCTTCCTCCTTTTAGACAGTCTTTCTTCTCTACTAGTTCCCTCAACTGTGTTAGTAGGGGTCTTTTCCTTCCCCTTTTTAGACAATCTTTCTTCTCTACTAGTTCTCTCAACTGTGTTAGTAGGAGTCTTTTCCTTCCCCCCTTTTAGACAATCTTTCTTCTCTACTAGTTCTCTCAACTGTTTTAGTAGGAGGGCTTTGAGTTTTATCATATGTTCTCTTTCTTCTACTTCTTTTTGATGTACTGCCTTCAGGTGTTTCTTGGGGTTCTTCAAAGATATTTATAATTAAAAATTGCTCCCAAGTATCCCTTTTCTCCTTTAATTGTTTTTCTATCAGGATTTTCACGAGACCATGGTGATACAAATGTGGTTCTATGTCCCCTAGATGCTTTTGAACGGTTACAAACATCTTTTTCAAACTGTTTAGTAAAAAGTATGGCAGATTAAGGATTTGATTGTCTAGGAAATTCATTAACAGACGTGCATGATACATGTACATTGCTCCAAAACGTCCCTCACAGGTGATAAATTTTTGAATAACTAACAATAAGCTAGCCCACTCTTCTTTTAAAACATGAACAGGAATTCCCTTTATGAAAACGGTGACATCCATACCGAGGTCACATAAGATCACTCTCCAAGCTTCATCACCAATGCTCCGGTTCTTAAACTAGCGTTCACCTCCCTGGGGAAGTTCTATGGCAGCTACTATTGACGCTTCAGTTACTGTGAATTTTAGGTCTCCAATTTCCACCTCTAGTCCGTCAAAAGACCTTGTAAAGGACTTTGTAACCTCCCTATGGTAGCCTTTGAATTTTTGGATAAAATGTAACCACCTAGCCTTCTTCAATATATCTTTGACTTGCGGATATCCTTCAATAAATTTGGGCCCCTCTGGTTTTTCCCTCAACAGTCGTCCCATCCTTCCTTCTGTTCTTTAAAACTCGTTTGAATTAGCAGAGATGGTCAGGGTTTATGAAGGAGACCAGCAACTGTAAGCGAATATCAGAGAATAGGTACACGGAATGAAGCGGAACAGAGAACAAAATGGGGTGAATGCTTATGTGATCACGGTGGAAATGAAGCCATGAGGTCAATAGAACAGTAGGGGGAGAAAGTGCATCCGACAATTTTTAAAATTGGGTGGCTATAGAATGGACGCAAGCACGTTTATAAAACGGCTGCGGGTTTTGTGCGGCTGAAAGAAGCTGTAGTCAAATCAACCACGATTCATAATCACAAATGGAGTGTGAGAATATTTCCAAACTTGAGTTAAATCCGAGAATTAATCATAAGACCGTTGGAAAATAAATGCATGGCTTATGGAGGAATGGCGTGGAATGAAATGGTTATAGAGGCGATTTCGTTTAATCATTTCATATAGTTGAGCTCATGATTGAATAACTATGCAAAAATGTGTTAGAATGCCATTTGAAATAAAGTTTTGTTCATACCTTGGAATTCTTGTCATTTTTCCTTAGTCTTCAATCAGTTGCTCCTCGTTGGTGCTTTTGAATGCCTTATGTCTTCATAATATATCCTCATACCTGCATTTGATTTCATGATTGTTGAACTAACATCTGACTGTATTTTTTTTTTTTTTTGAAAAACAGAGTGGTGGCTACAGAAACCCAGCTGGCTGCGGAATCAGTGAGCAGCTGTGGAAATTGACTCTAGCTGCGGAAACTGACCCAACAAGCTTATAATTGAATGAGATGTATAAACGATGACTGAATGGATGGAAAATGGTCATAAAAACTTTTATTAATGGAATGAAGTGATATGGAATGGGGATGAGATGGAGTGGAATGAGAATGAGGTGGAGTGGAATGAAAAATGAGAGAGAGAGATTTTTTTTTTTTGGAAAATATAGGGTGTCAGGAATTTCTGATTTTCGCCCTACATTTTCGGTATAAGGCTGCCAATCAATGATTGGTTTTCAGGCTTATACAAAATTTTATTATTACTATTAGTATTTTTTTTTCTTTTGGACAGAAAAGAACAAAGGCTAGGTTGGTGGAGAAGAAGGATTCTTCTTCACCAGCCCTATCGCAGAATTATCTTGAAACATTTTGACAAATTCCTCTTTTGAGAGTGGCTTATGATAGATCTTTATGTTGGCATTATGGCACAGGTTTGGAGCCATGGCGCAAGTGTTGTCCTTGATGGCAACTCTCTTTGGTAACAGATCTCAGTTCAGGATTTCAGAATGAAGGAAAAGACATATACGCAGGTTCATCTAGACGAAGACGCGTATACACGCGGGTTAGACGTTACAAAGGCACGTATATGTTGGAGAACTTACCTTTGGTCCATGGTAGTTAGTCCTTGGTATTTGAACCTATGGTTTTGGACCATGGTACCTCGTCAGCAGTGTTGATCCCAAGTATTGGGTCCGTGGTATTGGTTTATTATGGTTTTGGACCATGGTATTGTGGAAGGCCTACGACTATAAAAGAGGAAGGAGATCATGTGGCAAAGGATCATCTGAATTATTATTGAATATATGATAAAGTGATAGATCTGGAATATTGGTAATTGGGTTATGGTGCAGATCTGGATCTGAATGAAGGAGGAACCTTAGCACAAAGAGAAGGATAAGTTCTATTGATGGGTCATAATCTTTAAGCTTGAATGATAGTATCTTTGTA
>APFE030750171.1:66306-110164 GCA_000404065.3 Pinus taeda
GGCAACTTGGAGATGACTTCAACTTTTGATCTATCAACTTTAATCCCATCTCCTGAAATGTGATGTCCCAAAACAATACCTTCAGTAAACATCATATAACATTTTTCATGACTTAATGAAAGATTTGTCTCTTTACATCTTATAAGTACTTTTTCCAAATTCTCTAATGCTTCTTCAAATGAGTCACCATAAACTGTAAAATCATCCATATAGACCTCTACACAATCAGGGATTAGATCAGAAAAAATTCCTAGTGCTGCTCTTTGGAATGTTGCGGGTGCATTACATAATCCAAAGGAAGCACTCGGTAAGAAAAATTTCCCCATGGAAAAGTAAATGTGGTCTTATCTTGATCTTCAGGTGCTACCTAAATTTGATTATAGCCACTAAAACCATCCAAGAATGAGAAGTACTTTTTGCCTGCTAGTGTATCTAATGCCTGATCAATAAAGGGAAAAGGAAAGTGATCCTTCAAGGTTGCTTTATTCAATTCCCTGTAATCAATGCATACTCTCCATTTACCATTCTTTTTAGGTACTATAACCAAAGGAGAAACCCATCGACTATCTGAAATTGGATAAATGAAGTTTACGTTGAGTAGTTTTTGGAGCTCTTCTTTCACTATCTCCCTAAGGTTTGGATTCATCCTTCTCTGAGGTTGTCTGATTGGTCTACTATTTTCCTCGATGTAGATGTGATGAATACAACTCTTAGGGTCGATTTGGAAAGGATGGAGGGTATTGATAAAATTGAGAAAATCTCTCATAAGGATTTTGCATACCTTGTACCCATGATTGATATGGATTTTGGAATTGGGGCCAAGGTTGTTGCCAAGGATTCCAATTTGGCGGGGGTTGAAAGTTCATAGGATTATTGAACCCTTGATTTTGTTGCCCTTGCCATGGTCTCCTTGTAACAAAACAGAGAGACTCCACTGAATTTGGATCTTCTTGAAAGACAGCTTTGAGCCCAGTAATTGAAGGACAATCCTTGGTCTCATGGCTTTCCGAGCAAATCATACATGCTTCTACAACTTTTGCATCCAAGGGACATTCCCTTAGAGTGTGTTTGTTCCTACATTTTGGACAAAATATGGCCAAAGCTCCAGCTTCTGCTTTCCGCTTGTTTTGTATTTTAAGGGTGTTTAGTTGCTCACTAAGGCTCCCTAAAATATCAGTTTTGAACTCATCAAGCATATTGCCAATCTCTGCCCTACTTACTGAACTGGTTGCATATTTGTTTGCTCTAATCATAGAAGGATCTCGAGGCCCTTTTGCAGTTTTAGACTTTCCCCTTGAGATATGGACACATAGTTCTGCTATGTCATGAAGTGGAAGTTGAGAGATATCTCCCTTTCCCATCATGTTTGAAATGTCTATCCATTCATCTCTAATGGATTTCAATAGAAGGGCTTTCAAGGTTTCCTCATCTAGATTACTCATTTTTTCTCTCTTTAAGTTGTATTGAAATCTTTCAAGTAGGTCCTCCAAGTTTTCATCTTCTTTTTGCATCATCTTGAATACCTCATCCTTATGATTGGTGGGCATGCAATAGTCCAGGTATCTATCGAAGAATGTTTGTTTCATATCATTCCAACTATTAATAGATTGAGTGGCTAGTCCCATGAACCATTTCAAAGCAGCTCCTTTTAATGTTGAAGGAAACAATTTGAGTTTTTGAGAGTCTTCCATATAATCATAGGTTCAACACAAGACTTCAAACTCAGATAGAAATGTTCGGGATCCTCACTTCTCAACCCATGAAAGTTTGGGAGGACAGATGGTGAAATGTTTTTCATTGTTGTATGGGTTTCCTCATCAGTTATAGGGAATCCAAATGAGTTATCCCCATCCCTATTTCCTCCGTTGTTACCTCTTCCTCCTCCATTTCCTCTTCCATTGTTTCCCCCTCCTCTACCTCTACCTCTACCTCCAAATCCATCTACTACTTCCTCTGTCATAATAATTTCTTCAGAGTCCTCAGAGTCCTCTGGTTCTTCTATTAAGGGAGGATGAGAGGGAGTTTCTTCCTTTTCTTCTTCATGTGATTCTACTTCTTGAATTACAATATGCTCTCCTGTAGAAGTAAAGAAAGGGTCTTCCTCTAAATGAGATTTGGTAGATGGTGTAGGAGAATCCTCTAATTTCGACTTCAAACTTAAAAAAAAAAAAGTTTTAAAACATGCAATGATGAAACTAATTCCTGAAAGAGAGTGAAAATGTGCCACTATTCTATTTAAAAAACAATGAGCTAGTGACCATGAAACCCAGTATCCTTGCTGCCATGAAAATATAAGAAAAATTGAACTCAAAGAAATCCAAGAACTGCAAGCAAAGTAAACTAAAATCACATTACATCAACTCATATTCTGACCCCTCACCATTCGGCTCTGGCTTTAGGAGGTAATCATAAACAACTTGAGCAATCTGATATCTAATTTGTAGAAAATAAAACTAATATCAAACTACACACTCATACTTACAATCCCTCACCATTCGACCTCGCTCGTGGCTTTAGGAGGTAACTTGAGAATAGTTGACATGAGAAATTCAATAAATAACTTGCAGAAAAAAATAAACTAATATCAAACTACACATTCATACTTCAATCCCTCACCATTCGACTCGCTCTGGCTTTAGGAGGTAACTGAGAATGACATGAGCAATTCAATAACTAACTTGCAGAAAAATAAACTAATATCAGACTACGCATTCATACTTCAATCCTCACCATTCGACTCGCTCTGGCTTTAGGAGGTAACTGAGAATGACATGAGTAATTTAATATCTATCTTGGAGAAGAGTAAATGAGCAAAACTGAAATAAATAACACAATGCTAGAACTAAAAACTAAAGGAAATGAATCAGCATAAGGACAAGAATAATTCCATGTCATTAGTCATTAGAAAACTATGTGCAAATGCCCAGACTGCCTATTGTAATTTGAAACAAAAGAACTGATCAGTTAACAACATATAAAACCTGAAAAGCTATGGACAGCTATCAAACATTAATACCATAAGAAATGTGATATATATACAAGTGAATGATTATGGCATAAGGAACATAAAGAAATAAAGCATGAAACTTTGCAGTAATAAACAAGACCTCGGCCTGTGCAGGGGCCCTCTGCACAATCCTAGGACAATCATCGATCAACCATGAATTGAGCTCAGAAACAAAGTCTTCTCATGTATTAAAATGTAGTCATAACACCAAGATAAAGTTACGACACAGTGGGCTCGTTAACAGTCAGAATTACATTACCAAAAAGCTAGCGAATATGCGTACGAGAACGCATTATTTATAACAGAGGATGACATAACTGTTTCCTACATTCTGCGCTGATAAAAGACACGCAAACAACCACGTCCCAAGATTTAGCATTATGGCTGCCGTGAGGATTCAATCTTTGGAGGGTGGCTATTGGATCCGGTTCATGGAGCAGTCCATAGGTGTTAAATTGTCCCTTGAGATCTAGGAACAACCACGCAAAGCCTTACGTGGTGAAAAAAAGAGTTTTATCACTGTAGGACTCTTAAGTTGACCACCACTTTGCCCACTGTTGACTATGGCCTCTTCTGATGAATTTGATTGAGCCAATAGGACTCGGTCCATGTCCACGTTGTTTGCAACTTGCCCATGTGGCTCGATTCACCTGAAGACACCTGCAATATAGACTTTGACAAAACAACTGCGGAAAGTTGGGCTGGCTGTGGAAAGTGACAAGATTCCGCAGCTTATAAACAAAAATCTAGTTCAAATAGCAACACAAACACATAGTCAAGAAACCACTTTAAATGCAATGCCCTTTTTTTTAACTAATATGCAATGATACTGATGACTTAGGAGGTTCAGATGAATGGGAAGAAGTTAGAAAAAGGTGTAGGAAAAATGCAAGTTTGGGACTCAACAGTTCATCAACAAGAAGTTATACATATATAACTCACACAAGAGATATTGTGTGGTTTCATTTTGCTTATGATGACTATTTATAAATTTCAAAATACTTGAGAACTCAAAGGGTAGGCATAATTGCAGGTTGGAGCTTGACAACCTAGAATATCCTAACTGATAGAGAAAATCTGGTCCTTTTCTTGAATTAGTTTCTGAACTTGTCCCAATAACTTTCCTATTTTTAGTTGAGAAATCTTTAATTCATGGGTTGATTCTAACTCCACATTTGCCAATGCATAAAATTCTTTAACCAATTTTTGGTATTGATTGTAAGGTATGGTATCCTTTTTACACTCGTTTATAATTCATCTTAATTTATGTATTTCAACTTCTTGAATCAATATGCATATGAGGGTGTATATTCAGTTTGAACATCTTTCTTGATTATGATCAATTCCTTCATTTGTGTCTCCACAATTTGGCATTTAACAAGCCTCCTTCTTTTATTGTTTTTTTTTTTTTTCTTTCTTTCTTTCTTTGGTTCCAATTGTCTTTCTAGTTGTTGTATTCTTCTTTTCAAAGTATCATTCTCCTTTCTTAAAGACACAATGTTCTTAGACAATACTTTATTCTTTTATTTTTCCTTTATGACTTCAAAATTCACTAATTCTTGTGTATAATTAGAAGGAACAACAAGAGGGGTTTGAACTAGAGTTTTTGTTTCTTCAATGCTCATTGGTTCCAAATGAATATTTTCCCCTTCTGATGGTTGAGATTTTTCACAATTTTGAGCTTCCTGATTTAAATTATTTTCTTGTGATTTTTGGAAATCCTTAGAAGTTTTTACTTTTGAGTCTAGTGGTAAATTTGTTGCTATGTCTTCATCAATAACTATATTTGTGTCCAATTTTCCCTATTTATCTTGGTCACTAGCTTATTCTCTAGTCAAATTCACTATAGTGGTAATTGATTGAGCATTTTCCTGATGAATATTTGGCCACCCTGGCCGAGTGTCTTTTACCCCTGGGTAGATCAACCACAAAGGAATCTACATGTTTTTCAGTCCTATTAAATGTTATAAAGTCCACAATCTCAAATAAATTATGATTAGACTGCAAGGTATCTACTTGGACATCTTCAGTTCGAGGGGGTTCCATATAGACAATTTCAGGCTGAACCGAAGAAGTCTCTTCTTGAGGAATTTCAGAGTTTAAGGTCTTTGGTTGAAAATCTTCCTCCTAAGGAGCTTCGGGGGTTACAATTTATGGTTGAAGGGTTTCCTCTTGGGGAATCCCAACACATAAAACATCAAACATTAGATTTTATAAAATTATGTGCACCATTGCAATCTCCTCATTCAGGCTAGTAGGATTGTCTTCTTCACCTTATTCCTTATTTGGTGGAAGAATTATCTGATCAAGAAAATTGTTTTCATTATTAGGAACTTCAAAATTTTCCCTTCTTTCCATTGAAACCTCCTCTGATAATTTTTCATTGTTGGAATGTTTCTCTTTTCTGTGTCCTTACTCTACCCCGATGAATTCTTCCTAGATTCTTTGGGTTTGTTGTAGGCTTCTTATGACCAAAAGTTTAATTAATCCATGGTGTGATACAATTACAGAAGGGTCCTTGTATTTCCTAACTCTATGAGTTGTGTCATGTAAATTGAGTTAAAAAAGAAAGTGATGTTCATGATTACCTTCTACTTAAAATGAGCCATCAAATTTAAATAAAGAGCCTATACCACATCATGTATTCCATCATAGTTTATGTACCTATAAACAATTTATACTATCTCCCTCCAAGGGTTTGGAAGTGAGCTAGGATTATGACTTGTTCCCTTCTTTACTAGCTCTCGTACTTCGTCAAGAAATAATAGAGCTGTGTATTTTAGCGGTGTATGCATCTCATACCACCTCTCTCCATTGATATGCAGTCTAGTGAACTCATCTATGACTTCCTATGATACTTGCACTTGTAAATTATTCATCGTTTTTATTTCATTATTCAATTTTTACATAAATTCAAGGGTGACTTCTTCATCAAAATCTTGGAATTTCTTAAAATATCGCATCCATCGAGCATGTCTTAGGATTTATTTTTCTTGTGGTGTCACCCTTCGATGGTGAGATTCTTAACGAATGGTCTAGCCTCCTATTTTACTATTGGTTCTCTGCTTTGAATTTCTCATAACAGCTAGCTAAGGAATACAATTTGTTTCAATATGGAAAGGTACAAGGAAAATCATAGTTTCATAACATCCCCCCCGATAGATGTATTGGTTGCCCTTGGCCAACGTTTGAACGATTTGTGGTGAAAATAGAGAAGTGGACTAACGAATTGGGAATGAGCACATAAAAACATGCAGTAGGTATAATGAATTCAAAGGGGTAATATAGACATTATATATCATTAAGCCTCGAGGCTTGAAATATAAATAATGAATTTAAATATCCCACAAAAAATGTAGTGACAAGGAAGTATTAAATTACAGAAATGTGGGGTAGAAAGTGAGAGTGTGAATAATACAATCATTACTAGTTAGATAATGATTTACCTTTTTTCGTAGAAAATTATAAGCAACAACATTTGTTACTCGAGGAAACAACAATGGTAATTCGAGGTAACAATGATTGTATCTTACAGTAAAAGAAAATAAAAAAGGTGGAAAATCAAACACAAAAACAATCAAACAACAAATTAAAGGTTAACGAGAAATTAAAGGATCACAAAAAATAACATTCCCAAGAGGCACAAATCTATAAAAGCGAATTTAGAGGTTGCGGCAGCTAAGATCTCAGGGAACATAAATTGTGACTTGAGGGAACAACACTCATTACTTGAGGGAACAACAATTGTTACTTGAGGGAACAAAAATGGTAATTCAAGGTAACAACAACTATATCTTAAAGTAAATAAAATAAAAAAGGTGGAAAATCAAACACAAAAACAATCAAACAACAAATTAAAGGTATTTTTCCTAAAATTAAAGGATCATAGAAAATAACAAGTCCCAAGAGGCACAAATGTATAAAAAATATTTTAGATGTTACAACAATTGAGGCCTAAGGGAACATTAATTGTGACTTGAGGGAATACCAACTATTACTTGAGGGAGCAATAATGGTAATTCGAGGTAGCAACAATTGTATCTTAAATTAAAAGCAAATAAAAAAGGTGGAAAATCAAACAAAAAAACAATCAAACAACGAATTAGAGGATAATGGTAAATTAAAGGATCATAGAAAATAACAAGTCCCAAGAGGCAAAAATGTATAAAAGAGAATTTATAGGTTGCAACAGTTGAGACTTGAAGGAACAATAATTGTGACCTGAGGGGTCAATAGTTGTTACTTGAGGAAACAACAACTATTACTTGAGGCAACAACAATAGTAATTCAAGGTAACAACAACTGTATCTTAAAGTAAAAGCAAATAAAAAAGCTTTAAAATCAAACACAAAAACAATCAAACAACAAATTTAAGGATATTTATGAGAAATTCAAGGATCATAGAAAATAACAAGTCCCAAGAGGCACAAATGTATAAAAGGTAATTTAGAGGTTGCAGTAGCTGAGATCCGAGGGAACAACATTTGTGACTTGAGTGAACAAAAAATGTTACTTGAGGGAACAACAACTGTTAGTTGAGGGAATAATATTTGTTACTTGAGGGAACAACAATGGTAATTTGAGGTAACATCAATTGTATCTTAAAGTAAAAGCAAATAACAATGGTGGAAAATCGAACACAAAAACAATCAAACAACAAATTAAAGGATAATGGGAAATTAAAGGATCATACAAAATAACAAGTACCAAGAGGAACAAATGTATAAAAGAGAATTTAGAGGTTGCATCAGTTGGGACCCAACGAAACAACAATTGTGACTTGAGGAAATATCAATTGTTACTTGAGGGAAATGCAATGGTAATTCGAGGTAAAAACAAATGTATCTTAAAGTAAAAGAAAATAAAAATTGTGGAAAATCAAACAAAAAATTATTCATACAAAAATTAAAGGATAGCAGGAAATTAAAGGATCATAGAAGATAATAAGTCTCAAGATGAACAAATGTATAAAAAATAATTTAGAGGTTGCAACAGCTAGGACCTGAGGCAACAAATATGGTAATTCAAGGTAACATCAACTGTATCTTAAATTAACAACAAATCAACATAATTGATGACCATTTTCAATAAAAGACACACCAAAGCCATTGATTTTAATAAGGTGTACCATTTAATTGTCACGTACCTCGTCAACCTCATAGGGGCCTAGCCACCTGGATTGTAATTTTCTTGAAAAATCTTGGAATCTCGAGTCATAGAGCAGTGCCCATTCACCTTTATGAAAGGTTTTATTTTTAATGAACCAATCATGCCACCTAGCTCTTTGTTGTTGAATTATAGAGGTCTGGTGAAGAGAAGACACACACATCTCATATAGTTCATTTATCTAGTCTAGATGTTGTTTTTGTGCTTTTGAGAAGTAAAATATGACTTCTTGGATCGTTCGAAGAGTCTTAATCTCAAATTTGATTAGGAAAATAGGGCTTTTACCATACACAAGTTGATAGGGTGGAAATCATGTGGTGTTATGCCAAGTGGTGCAATAAACCCATAGGCCTTCAGGGAGTTTGTAGGTCAAAATATTGGTGATTTATAGCCACTTTTTTTGTTAAGATATGTTCTAACACCTTATTTGTGCTTTCAACCTATCCATTTTCTTGAGGATGTTCGAGTGAAGTGATCCTGTGCTTAATAACATGAATTTGTAATGTCACTGAAACCTTGTGGGCAGTGAACTTTGATCCCCCATAAGTAACAATTTCTCAAGGAAAGCCATAATGAACGAAGAGTTCAAATAAAAAATATATAACCACATCTTTGGTAGCCCTAGAAAGAGCCTTCGACTCCACCCATTTTGTAACATAATTGGTGTAAACTAGAATATTATAATACTTCTAATTTAATGGAGGATTAATAGGACCCACAAAATCTATAGCCCTTTTCTCGAATGGTTCTACAACTAGTTGTATTTGGAGAGGCATTTCATCATATTAAATGGGATGTCCCATTCTTTTACATCTATCACAACTCTAAACATATTTTTTGCCATATTTCAATATTGTGGGCCAAAAATAACCCATTTGTAATACCTTATGCCCTATTCGTTTATCAGTAAAATGGCCTCCACAAGGCTCATCGTGGCAGGCTTAAGAATACCATAAATTTCATCCACCCTTATGCATCTGTGGATCTGAAGATATATGCCCATATAGAATTAAAGGTATCCATTGATCCAAGAAAATTGAGAAATGTGATGAATGATTTTATTTTTCTCTCGAGGGGATATATGGGAAGATAACTTGCTTTCTGCCAAAAAGTTGGCAATGTCTACGTACCAATATAGTGCTTTAAGAGATACTGCAAGCAAGTGCTTGCCTAGAAACTGATATAACAGAGGGGAAGATTCATTTGGAAGTGGAATCCTAGATAAAAAACCTGCAATGACATTCTCCTTCCCTGGTTTTTCCTTGATAGTAATATTAAACTCATGTAGCAAAAGTAACCATATATATGGCCACTCTACCATTTTTAATAGGTTTATTAGCTAAATATCTAATGAAAAAGTGATATGTATGCAAAAAAATAGGGTATCATACAATGTAATGACAAAATTTGTTAATTTCATAAATAACAACTAAACACACTCTCTCTGTCATAGTGTAATTTAATTATGATGTTGTTAAGTTTTTTCTGATGTAGTAAATATCATAACACTTTTGTCTTCCTCTTGTCTAAGTACTACTCCTAAATTTGTGTCCAATGCATCTGAAGATATATGAAACATAATTTTCTAGTCAGGACCTCTTAACATTGGTGTTATGGAAACCAATCTTTTAAAATATGCAAAAGAAACATCACATTTATTATTCCATGCAAATTCTATATTCCATGTCAATGAATAAAACGTTGGTGTTGCAAATTTTGAAAAATTTATTATAAATATTTTGTAATAACCAACATAACTAAGGAAGCTTCGTACCTCTTTTTGTGTTTTTTGACTGGGAATTTTGAGGATTACCTCTATTGTTCTTGGATCCACCTGAATGCCTTCAACAAAAATGAGATGTCCCAAAATCACTCCTTCTGTCATTAATATATGAATTTTTTCATTACTGAGACATAGCTTAGCTATGATACATCTGAGGATAAGTTTTTCCAAGTTATCAAGGGATTCATCAAATCCATCACCATAGGGTGTAAATTCATCCATATAAATCTCAAGTCCATTATTGACTAAATTAGAGAATATACCTAAAACTGCCCTTTGAAAAGTTGTAGGTGCGTTGCAAATACCAAATGGGAGAACTCTATATGTGAATGTTCCCCATGGACATGAAAATGTGGTTTTATCTTGGTCTTTAAGGGCAATTTGGATCTAGTTATACCCACTGAAACCGTCTAGAAAAGAAAAATATTTATTTTTAGACAAGGTGTCAAGAACTTGGCCAATAAATGGGAGAGGGAAGTGGTGTTTTTGGGTATCTTTTCTTAATTCCTTCTAATCTACACAAATACTCCATTTCCCATTTTTCTTAGGAATGAAAACAAGTTATGAAACCCACTGACTATTTGATATGGGATATATAAATTCACATCTCTCTCAAGAACCACAACTACCATAGATTGATCAATCTCCATTTCCACACCTATTACTTAGGTCCTTGTTGCAAATTATTTATATTTTTTTAGATCCATGTCCACAACAACCTCAAGATGCTTTTATTAAATGTTTATGTATTCTAGACTTGTATCATGTTCCTTTTGAGAACCAACACTTTCATAGGTTGGCTTTACTCTCCTTTTTAGCAAATAATGAAATATTGAAGGAATTTTATTGGTGACATCTTTTTTTTAATGATTTTGTTGAATCCTCACAAGAAGGTGATTTAGAGAGTGTGAAGGGTCATTGTAACTGTTATATGCAAGATCATAAGTAGATATATACTTCTTAATTATTCATAATTTATAAATTGATTATTATCTATAATACCACGAATAATTATTTATCATTTTGTGTCCCATTTTTTGAGTTTTGAAGGGCTTGTAATTTTGCAATGCTATTTTTGAGGACCACCATAATATTCCCACTCAAGAATAGAATTGATGGAAAAATTGTCATCATGGGGCATTTTGGCTATTGAATATGGTTAGAAAATTTAACTTCTCATTTCCAATTGTATGAGATAGGACTGATTAATGAGTAACAAACTCAACCTTTCTCGTGATTAGTTCATTTATTTTTTACATTGACGTAGAGTTTTGCCTAGCTATATTCATTTTCTCTCAAAATTTCAATCCCATGAATCATTTTAACATGTACCAAAAACTATTAAATGTTACAAATCCCACTATTATTCCCACTTTGCAAGATAAACAAAATGTTAACTCTCGAAGTATTATATATATATATAGATATAAGTGCTAACATCTAAAATTATAAAAATTAAGTTTTAAAATTATTTAGAATTAGGTTTTAAGTTATCATCTGTTAAACATTTTTAACTTATATAAATTTTATATATTAAAGTAAAAAATGTAGGCTTGCAAGATTACATCTTCATATATCCAATATATCACCCCGATCTGGGGTGGGAATTGATTCAGGACTTCACATCAAGAAGTTGCCTTAACAGAGCACCCCGGTCACCATTTTATCCAAGGACGCCGATCAAACAAAATTTATATAAAAATTATTGTAAATACATTTACAAAATATTTAAAATGTTTACATATATAAAAAAATTAAGTTTTAACTAGGTTAAATAATTGTTTCGTCAATTTTGAGTATTGAGTCCCATGGAAAAACAAATGGAGCATTGAGTCCTATGGAAAAAGGAATGGAGTACTAAGTCTCAGCTTCACTTATTTGTACTCAGAGTGTTAGGTAAATTGCAAACTCGTCATTTCATTCACCATTTTTTACCCTAGTTCATTTATTGATGTGTTGTTTCTTTCCAAATCCCTGTACTTTGAGAGTCATCCAGGGTTTTGGGAAGTATCATATCCATTCCAGTAATTTTTTGAGGGTTCACTATTTTAGGAGTATAAGTTGATTGGAATAAGCCATCCAAGGTTTTGGGAAGTAACAAATCCATTCCATGTGTTTCACGAGGGTTGACCGTTTTAGGAGCATTTTGATTGGAATAAGGCATCCAAGGTTTTGGGAAGTACTGGACCAACCATTCCACGAGGGTTCACCATTCTAGGAGTATTTTTACGGGAAAATGGGAATGCAGGGTTAGAACAATGTTAGGTCAGATCCTTTGTAGGTATGTTCTCAACCTTCCAATTTCATACATGGTTTTATAATCCAATTGTATGTTTCCTATCCTTTGTAGCAAATTTATAACCCATTCATTGCCTATCAAGTTTTTAGCAATTTGAACAAAGATGCGGTCATAGATAGGCAGCAATAGAACAACAGATAGGCTAATAAAACATTGTAGGCTTGCAAGAGGGATCTCAAATTGTGTTCCAACCTTTCTATCCATTGTGTTGCCCAATTTTGTGAAAAAAGTTAAATTTTGTTTAAAGACAACCCCAAACATCAAATATTTCATCCAAATTGGTGATAGCCTAAGAACAAATTTCATCTCTTCAACCTCTTGCACTATGCATAGTCACCAATTATGGATTATTTTTCACTCATAGTCTAATTCATCTTCAATTTTTTCTCTAGAAAGAAACATGAAAGACAAGAGTGAGGATATTTGTACCAAATCTCTTAGTTCATCTAAAATTGGCCATAACAAAGTAATCCAACAAGAAGAAATAATGACAAGACTAAAATAAAACAAAATTAGGACTTAAGGATCAATGCACTGTATCCACAGTCAGCAGACACCAATATATTATCATATATCCTTAAAAAATAATTCATGTATTCCTTATTCCTACAAAGGATTATTTCAACCACCAAGAGCTTCAACATTTCACATGTCACAAGGAAAAAACATTGTGACTCCAATCATTTTGATTTGCAACATTGGCCAATTTTAGAAAGGTAAAGTAATTTTAGTGGCAATTAATTTCCCATGATTTATTTAATATAAGGGTAAGAACACTAAATGTGAATTTGGAAGAACTAGATATGTCTTATCTAAATTGATCAATAGACATATAATGTCTTATTCGCTTAGATTTCAGAGATTCTCTTTCCTTAATGACAACTACTTTATTTGAACCATTCCATTTGTGAAATGTTGTAACAAAGACATGGATAATTCGTGTGAGAGAACTACCACTAGGAAGTTTATTCCAGTAAAATATTTTCCCACACAAGACAACAAAGAATGCTACTACCATTTTCATAGAAGGAATGCCAAATCACAAACCCCATCTAAGATTGTTTTGAATATGCACAACTATAGTGACTCCTACAATAGTACCAATCCATATACCAAATTACCATCAGTTGAAGAATGATCTCTTACACTTATTCTCTTCCAGTTCCTCCTTGTCAAATTGATCTACACCAAATGCTTGTAAATAAGGTTTTTTGCCTCCTTGTCCCAAAGCAACCAAGTAGTTTGAGAAGAAGAAAACTGTAATCTGGAATGGTGAAGTTTTAAGACAAGATTATGTGCCATTGTGGCATGGAGGAGGTATGAAACTCCCCAGATGGGGTGATAAAGTGACCAAAATGAATCCTTGTAACAATCCATTTCAAGTTGTGTTAGTTATTTTAGGTTTTGTGGACTAGGTCAAAGAATAAAAATTAACGACTATTTTCAAATAAGTTGAGCATTCAATTCACCCAAATACCTAGAAAATTCGACGGTATCTTGCATCAACACACTCAAACCCTATATTTTCAACTCCTACATCAACAAAAACACCAAGACCTCTAAGTATCTATAATATCATACCTGAGCCTCAACCTTCCTAGATGTCAAACATTTTACAAACCCAAATTCTTTCACATTCTATATTTATGATAGGGTTTCTCAACTCTTAACAACATCACATCATGTCAAACAATGAGCTTCTTGGATTTTGAAAACCTTCATGCAACAATCTCGTCAATTTGTTCATCTATCATTTTCAATGATCCAAACTTCCTTACAGTTGTTAGAACATGCCCTTTATCCTTCACAACATAATTCTTCTTTATATTCTTCAATAATCCATATCAATTCATGATCTTTCAAACCATCAATTGTGTTTTCCACACATTCCATGTGTTCCTTTATCAAACAACTGTATGTGCATCAATATAATTCAACAAATGATCTTAAATGCTATCTTTTCAATCCCCTATGTGTGCTTCTGTAATATATCCTTTCAGGGAGCCAACTCATATCCCAAACAAATCACCTGTATTAGAGTTACCAAAACACAATAGCTTCTAGTCAAGATGTGGGATACTTCATGTCAAATTATGCTACTTTATCCCTCTAAGGTCAACATTTTTTTTTTTATGGTCTATCCTCACATTTCAACAGAGTTCTGCTTCATGCTTTCCATATCAAATTTTATTTATCAACATCATCTTTGGTCATTGTATTCTAGGATCAAACCAATCAACATAATATTAGAGTTCTTCATTTTGTTGCTAGAGGATGTTGTGAGTTTACATGACCTTCTTGACCACAAGTTGACTTTCCATACTTCAAATACTATCTTTTGAATAATAGTGTATTCATTCTCTTTCGGTGAGATTCTTGAGTTCTTGTTGCCATCTAGTTCACTTCTTTGATACATACTCAAAAACTACTCCCTTCTTTCTTGGTTTTTGTCTTCATGTATATCATGCTTATCTCCATCATTATCAAGGAGTCATCATCAAACATGAGCCTTGATACACTTTGTTCTTCCATCCTTCTCATATTTGTTCCACAAATTTGACAACTTTTATTATGTGAATGCAATTCTCACCAACAAGTACAACTAAGCATAATATGCAAGGACATGAGAATAGAATGAAGAAGGTATTTATCTCTTAAGAGCACGACGTCAATCCAGTCATTCTAGGGTTTTTTCTTTTTACAAAGAAAACTATTATCTAGGTTTTCTAGGGTCTTTTAATTCAAATACTTGATAGGGTTCATAAACCCTAGGTTCTTCATTTGTAAATTATTAATTAAAACCCTTGAAATCATGTATACACTTTTAAAATTTTGTATACTAAAGGGAGTAGTTGCAAAACCCTAGAGACATTCCTTCTATTCATGAAATTTCAAATGCATGCAAGAGAATGATAAGGATCTCTTCATCATGTATTACAAATTTTCAAGAGATAGAAGAGAAAATTATACATACCTTTCTCAAAAATTAACTTGTTCAGATATTCTTCATTTTGTGAGGTACCAAGGATGCTTCAATTCTTGTAGAAATTCTTTTGAGACAATAGGTTGATTTCAATGATGTAGTGGATTCCTTTAATGTATAGATGTTTTATTCATCATGTTTGTATGAGTTTATATGTCCATCAATTAAATGTTTATGTTGATACCTATTATTTAACATTTTTTAAAAATATTTCACTGCCCTAATTATATTATTCTGTGGAAGGTTGATCCACGTGGAAAAACATCTACACAGTCAAAACTAAACAAATAACAATTTGACTTTACATTTAATGTGAAATTTTTATTATTTTTTTTATATAATCAAAATAGTAACTTTTTTTTTTTGAAATATTTATTTCAAGCACCATGATGATGATGTTCTTGATGAGGAAGACTTGTGGTCATCCCCCAAAAATTATGTGATGAAAATGAACAAAAAAATTATGGAGTTGATTCATAATAGGGATGACAATCCTGTGATCGAGGCTAGGATCAAGAAATTAAGAGAAGATCTTTGGTCATACAATGTAATATCCATATTTTAAAATGAGTTTTGTTTTGTTTTGTTTTTTGTTTTTTGGTTTTTTTTTTTAAAGTTTAATTCTGAAAGTTTTTGTTTATAACTTTTACATTATTTAAACAAAAAACTATTTTCTTTCTTATGTAGAGTTATTTGGAGGACCTTTCCCCCCGCAGCATTCAGGTGATCGTCAACTTGATGTTGGTACTAGTGTAATTGACGAGACATGACATGAGTGTCTGGTCAGCACTAGAACCCAACATATATCAGTGAGGCAACTATTCAATACTCCACCTTCAATTGGTCTTGCTCCTAGTACTGACACTGGGTCCATACCATTGGTTTGTGACCAATGAGCACATGACCACCGAGCCAAACATGCAACTAGGCTCTAGATCAGGCGGCGACAAAGGTGACCCTAGAATTGATGACAGTATGGGTTCATTTCTTGAAACATCATGTTTTAAGAGCACGTGGAAAATTGACAACACGTTTTTTATAAATGAGGAAGAATTCCAATAAAAACACCAAAATTTCTTGGTATTTTTTGATGTTTTAATTGTTTCATGTTTTCTATATAAAACATAAGTCATCTATATTATTATTTTCAAAATAATGATCATATATTTTTTCATGTAGGTAACAACTTGTTTTTATAAAAAATGGATGACAAAGTGTTAGATATTTTTGGGCCCACCATACGTAGAAGGTGGAATTTCCAAAATTCCAACCTTAAAAAATAGATAATGGACTACCTTGAAGATCTCTTCTGGGTAGATACCTTTAATAAAACCAAGGTCATCGCCGCAGTCGGAAGCAGTTAAACAACTACGAGACCACTATAGGTTAAAATTGGTAGAAAACCCTAGGTATGATTTCCCTCCCATGATTCGCAGTCCGAAGCATTTGAATAACTATGAGATCACTATAGGTTAAAATTGGTGGAAAACCCTAGGTACGAGTGCCCTCCCATGATTCTTGATATGCAATGGAAGGGCCTAGTTAAGGACACAAAGGAGAAGGAAATGAGAAAAGAATGGAAAGCACCACCTGGTCAAGCAAGGTAAAAATTACATCTTGAATTCAATACGTTTAATTTTCTTTAGTTTTGAATAAAACTATAGTATATAACATACTTGAAACTTTTCATAGGCTCCCTAACACTTCGATGGAAACCAAGGAAAGGATTGAGAAACATGGGTAGCACAAACTGGTCCAGGGTGACTATTTGATGCTACAAGCATGATTTATAAGTACCTGAAACCTCTTAACAATATTATTTGTTATATTTCCTTCCAACATGCTGGTAATTGCACTAGAAAATTAAAAAAAATCAATACTCTTATGAAATGTAGGGTGATGTATTCAGAACTGAAGATGCGAAGGAATACTTTTAGATTGGTTTCAAGTTCAGATTTGAAGGCGTATTTGAACGTCAAAAAAGCATGGGGAAAACCCTAAGATGCAGTTTGAAGGAGAAGGCAGATAAAAATCAATCCACATTAACCTTTCATTAATTATAAAATACAAACATGTTTGATATAAATCTAATGTGTTGATTTGCTTTGATTAGCAAGGGAGTAGTATAAATATAAAAAAATCCTATGACTACTGAGCATCAACCCTCTGGTAGTGTTACCCACTAGCCAAAATATTTTGGCGCTCCCGAGGAACCCCATGACAATGGGGTGCAACCCCAAGATGAGGCCCATAGTGGTAATAGGGTTGTATATTAATCATATACATAATAATTTCGTACTTATAAATTATGTACTTATAATTTTTTTTACTTATTCATTTATTATTGTCTAATTAAAAATTGTTAGGTTTGAATGGAAAAGGATGCCATATAGGAGATCCTCAACTAAAAGAGGACTACAAGGCAGTCATTGCAATGTTGTCGACTAGTGAAAAAGGTAAATAATTACATTGCAAAGGTATTTATTATTATTAAAATACTACTTCAATGATATTCAATCATTGAACGTATAAATTTAATATTTTTTGTAGGTGATGCTCCTCCACAGTATCCTTGACTCTGTGAGAACATCACAACTAGGGGTGCAATACGTCTAAGGAACCAATCACAATCATCATCAGAACAATCTCGACTAGAATATGAAAATGAAGAAATGGATGATAAAATTTTGAATTATATGGGTCATAATAAGAAGAGGAAAAAAGAAATTTTATGATGTACAATGTTATAATGTATTGTGTTAGGTTCCTATACCAATAGGAGTCATAATTATTGAATGGCTGAGATTAGAACTTTAATATGTACATATCTTTGCTTTCTGCAAATGTTTTCCATATTCAAAAATAAATAAAAAAAATTAAAAAAATGTAAAGAGGGTATGTCCTAAAAGAAAAATCAAAGGACAAAAAGAATAAAAAGGGTAAAAAAAAAATCAAAGAAAATGAACCCCAAGAAAAAAGACCATGAAAGTGTGCAAGACAAAATGCCACTACTATTTACTTTTTATGCATAATAATGATTATGTGTAGCTTGTTATTCGTGCCACAATCCATGGTAATCAAACAATTTAATCTTGGTTATTCCATGCTTTGAATTTCATGTTTTTAGCTAGAGAATAAAATCTGACCAAACTGTTTAATCTAGACAGATAAGTAGATAGGTAGAGTAAATAGAAGGAGTTCAACAGTTTAATCTAAGCCCTTGGATGTAATAAGGTTAGTTTTAGATATATTATTTTTGTAAAAGAAAAGAAAAAGTTTTGATAAAGGGTTTGCCAACTTAAGTGCACCCTAATAAAGAGAAGAAAAAATGGTAGGATGAGTAGATGGGTAAGTAGTTGAATGGTTGGAGAATGGTGATGATTGATTAGATAAAGATCATATTATTCATCTTCATCATCAAATTTCTAACTATATGGAGCATTTACCAAAGCACACAAAGTCAATTGATTAACCTCCCTCAATCATTACATTTTTCACTTAACTAATTTCCAAAGAAAGTCTTAATGTACCTAGAATCTTAAGTTAAAGGGGCTCAGACCATTTCTCTAACTTCTAGAGGGACCGGACCCTCGACCCAATATATTATAGGTCTTAAGTACTAAAAGTCCCCTCATAAGAATTCACCCCCTCAAATTCACTCATATTCCCCAACAAATCCCTTTTCCTAAAGGAAAAATCATTTTACATGACAAAACTCCTTTTCCTAAGGTTTGAACACTATTTTTCCCAAGGAAAAGCCATTACCCCCATAAAAACCCCTTTTGACAAAAAACCCAAAAATTATACTTAGCCTAAGTTTTTATGTTTTCTATGTGAAAAGCAAAACAAATCGCAAATAACTAATTTTTGTACTTAGCGCTAAAAAACATTTTCCGCCTTTATTCATATTAACTTTTGACTTTATTTATATATTAATTCCCGAGAAAATAACCCTTTTCCCCTATATATTAAATAAATCCCTTTAATCATAATATCCCGTCCCAAAGTTTGAAATATAAACTTTATTAATTTTATTAAAGGATTAATAGGTTAATATTAGTCGATCAGCACCTAATTAAGAACCAAAAACCCTCCGCCAAATAAAAGAGATTAATTAATCAACCTGTGGCTAATTAATAATCGAACCTCGTCAATGAAATCATCCCCGACACCCTTAATCCTCCATAAAACCATGATTAATTAAAAAATTCCGCTTTTAAAACCCTGTCGGGCTCCTCCATTAAACCCCATGTCAAATCCCCACCCTTATCACTGTGCAATCAGGTCCCATTTGATTCGACGGTTGATGCTCATATAAGGTGGCCTTCGAAGCCTGACCTTTACCCGCTTGATATGGGTGGTTTTACTGTTTCCCCCACCGCTACATGGCGCCCGATGAATAACATTAGGCGGCCTTCCCCCGAAACCACTTCAACCCAAAAGCTGTGCGAAATAAGACTGCTTACCACCTCCCGCTAGGCGACAAAATGTCTCATCCCCCAATTAACTCCGAACGTACCTGTCCACGTGTACCTGCCAAAACAATTGATTTTGCGAATAAAACTAAAAAACACATTGTTTTTAGTCTTATCGTGAAAGAGACTGCTCAGACCTCCATGCAAGCACTAGAGCATGTGCGACTGTCAACCCACGTCCAACTGCCAACCTGCTGAACCTGTTGAACTCCATGACCACCCTTCAGGAACGAACGCTTCCTGCAAACCGTGTACAATCACCCATCAATCCATTCAGAGCTGAAACCAGGTATTTACCCAAATTCACTGAGAAACCCTGTTGAATTCCCAAACCTTTACTCAATTGTTGTAAGCTATTAAGTAATTAAGTGAAAAAGGTGCCCAACAACTCCAAACCTTTCCAAATTAAACCAATTGGCCCCCAGTTTTACAGAAAACCCTTTGCCCTCGTCCTTGAATCCACAAGAACCAAAGATGGTTACGCTAGTTGCATTGAATAGCCTACCCATTTCTACTCCCCAAAGGGATTTAGGCCATCTCCTGTTAGCATATAAAGACTTTCAAATTAAAGGCATATCTATTGAAGAATCCCCATTGAAATTGTGTTGCAGGTACAGAGACCAGTAATTGAACCATGCAGACAAAATAAGTCTCTGGGAATCAAACCTATCCAAGTACCAATTCCCCAGTGTCCATATCTTCCCTGAAATTGTTCACTATTGTCATGCTACCTACAATCACATCTTAAAAGCGGTGATGTCCCCCAACTAGACAATACTCTTCACCATCACCGCTGAGTCCATAAATGAAATCCTGTAGTTGCAACCTGGTCAAAATCTTACTCCCCTTTCTATTGGAGACTTGCTTGACAAACTCCCTAAACCCCCCCTTTCCAAAATTGCTCAAATACTCCAAACTTTCATTGTAGAAGAAAAACACATACCAAAGGATCCCCCTCTTTACATGTCATCCTTTTTTCTCAGCTTAGCAAATACATCATATCAATGATATCCAGTATTCTAGGCTATACTACTATTGAATATATAGATGAGATTATTCTTGCCTATATGTCCATTTTCACTCCTGGGCAGACCCCTGCCATCATGTTTGACAATGCAAAATTCATCTCAGATGAGATTATTCTTACCTATATGTCCATTTTCACTCCTGGGCAGCACCCTGCCATCATGTTTGATTATGCAAAATTCATCTCAGACAAAATACATGATTAGCTCATGAGATTGGAAAATGAGAGAGTATTCAAATACTCATCAGTGTTGTATCATCTCTTTCTATATTATCAATCTAACAAATTTCCCTTCACTGTTCAGAAGCTTGACACTAGAGGTAATCCTAGATCAATAGTCTTCCTGACCCCTTTAATCCACAAATATGAATCTCCATACTCCTATACATATTTTATAGATCTATTTTTACATCTAGTAGCTACCATGGTGATAGGAAGTCCTCCTCCAAGAATCAGTGCAGATATCAGGAGGGTCCTATAGCTATCCAAATAGTACAAAGTGGGAGATTGGTAGTTGTACCAAAATCACACTGAAATTAGAATCTATGGCTACGAATTGGCACCTTAAAAATTCCCAAGATACCTCCCAATGATATTATTTTCTCATGAGTACTACAGGCAAATAATCAACTCTGATGAGGAACATTTTGTGAAGGCCAAGAGAAAGGAACAACTTTGAATAAAAGACCAGCTAGGCCCCTTTGTGTGTAACAATAGAGAAGCTGGAAGAGTTGCAAAGGAAATTATTCAAGGGCTCCAACTCAAACAAAGTTTTATCTGGAGATATGACCCCTTTGATGTCATTTGTAACAGAAGACAAAAAAACAAATTGTCTCCCTACATCCACCACTGAATTCCTCAAATAGAAAAATATGCAAATCAACTGGAATGGGTGGAGAACACTATAGTAGATAGGGATAGTACAGAAACTGATGTCAATAATGTGTTGATCGATTTAGAAAGAAGACTTGCTGAAGATTCCTTTGTAGAGGTGCCAGAAGAATCCCAATCCCAAAGGGAGACACAGGAACATAGTGAGCAACCACTAGAAGAAGAACTTCAAGAGCAAGAGGAATCTAAACAACCAGACATATCAGAAGAGCTGGGTCATCCAGAACACATCATGAGTAATCCTCCTATTGTATAGACTCCTCTAAATGAGGATAAGAATCCCAAAAGAAATAGAGAGGAGGCCACTCCTTTTAGAAGACCCGTTGCATAGACTTATGTCAAGAGGCAAAGGTTGAATACATTTTTAGAGCAGGAGTTCATAGAGGAAACAACTGGAACTACAGGTATAGAAAGAGCATAAAGCAGGCATACCACTCCCTTTGGAGGTGCAAAAGAACCTTCCACTTCACAGGCTCAAATGCTGGAGAGACAACAGAGCATGGAGGTATCCACCTTTAGGGCTCCAATAGGTCAGAACCAGGACATCAGAGAGAAATATAAAGAAATAAAAGCTAGAAATGAAAGCTTGAAGGCCCAAAGTTATGCACAATACCTTAAACTGGATCCTACTAATCAAACAAGGCTAATGTCAGCCTTTGATGTAAAAGAAGGTAAAATGAAAATGACTTTCATGAAGCCTACAACACAATAGCCCAGGTCTATACCAGATTATTTGAAGATAGATTTTGAGGTGTTGGTGAAGGATATTCATCCTATCGACCAAATAGAATTACACAAACAGACCAGGGAAATGGTCTGTTCTACATTGACCAGAAAGGCCATTACTTCACAACAACCCCAAAATTCGATGAATAATATATCAACACAATTTTAGTTAGAGAAGGCCTCTTCACATGCTAAGGATACTAGGATAAAATCCTTGGAGGACTTAATCATAGAGATGGGACATGATCCCAAAGATATAAGGGTTGTAGAAAAGTTAATTAAAAAGAAAAATGATGATATAGTTGCATTAAAAAAACAACTTAAAATTCCTCCTCTACATCATCCAAAAATAGCTGAAGTATTGGAAACTCGGAAGGAGGAAGAGCTTATAGACTTCGTTATTAAGCTGAATAATCAACTAAAAGAGACAGAGAAAGAGCTGGATAACTTGATTTAATCTAGACAGAGTGAGTTGGCCACCACTCCTCAGACTGTTATTCCTACAGTCTCTACAACAATACCCTCCACATTGGCTGCTTCCTTAGCACCAACAGTTCCACGAGCTACAACTATGCCAGTCACAAGTACATCTTCAAGCGCAGGGACATCCATAGAAAAGACAACTGAATTGGTAAAAGCCATGGAGGAAATGACCATCTAGGCTACTGAGCATAAGAAGCTTAGAGAAAAAGTGTCAAGTTTGGAGAGTGATTGCAAACTTGCACAGATACAACAGAAGGAAGAAGTTTAGAAGAATCAAAGAATGGGAGAAAGGATAAAATTCCTTGAAAAGGACTTGACATTGCAAAATCCACTAGGAGTTATTAAGGAAATGCTCTAGGCCAACATCACTGACTCTGTCAATGATGTTTGGCCATCTATTCAAGTAATTTTTGAGCAAACTGAATTGGTGAAAGTGGCCACCGAGGCAATTCATAAAACAAGAGAAGAGCTGGGAGATGAACCTGAAGAGGTCAACCAATTGATAGAACTTTTGAACAGTAAAAATAGGTATCAGTTAGATGAACTAGGCATAGAAGACATAATAGGGACCATCATAGAAATTAAGAAGATTATCACCAAAAGGAACCTGATGCTCAATCTTGAGAAAAGATGCCAAAACATCCAAATTGATATTGATAGATTTATGACAAAGTATGGTATTTTAAGGGAAAAAGGACTCCCCAGTCCTATGGTAATCCATGACAAGCTAATGACTTAGGAGGATTACATTGAAATACTAAACAAGATGGCCAACAACCAAGCTAGTACTTGAAGGGAAAAAGCTTTGCCCACTGGAAAGGTATTATATGATAGTTTGGAAAATCTGTTTTTTAAAGAGCATGAGATAAAGCACTTATTCGCCACCAAGCCAAATTTTTCCAAGTATACCGAGGCTGATGAGATATATAGAAAAATGCTGAGGATGAAATTACCTAAAGGTGAATGGTGGACAAACTTGACATATTTTCTATAAAGTTACTGTAGTAAATCCATATGACAACCAGGTAAAACAGATAAAACAGAGTCAAAGTGTAGCAAGTAAAGAGTATCAGTAGATTGAAGATAGAAAGTGATTCCAGCACACAACTATAAAGAAATTGAAAGATCCAAATTCGAATTACAACAACCACCATAGTCACAATAAAAGGGACAACAAGAAGACAATTCTCCATTTGTCTCTATCTTCATGCTAAAGATATTTTCAGTTTCCTAGAATAATTCTAATATTGTTATGAGATATTTTGTAACATTTTTTGTATAAATACTTCACAATTTGAAGTAATTAGGGGTGGAATGAAATACATTTATGTAGACATTTTATATTGAGCTAAGGAGATATTGTATTCAATATTGGATTGGTTTTTGCTGGGTCATGAAATAAAGCTAAAGACATTTCACTGGATTCTTATCCACAGTTGGAACCAAATAAGTATTATCTCTTCATGTTTAAATATTGTTTTCTTGTCATGTTATAAATATTCACATGTTTTCTCTATGAAATCTGAATAGTAAACACGGAATGATATCTCAGGATTAGCTTTAATGCTCTCTGTTTTGATTGTTTACTTTCTCATTGTTTTCTACTAAACTATCTTGGTTTGAGAATTCTTAATTTCTCCCTTACTTCTATAGTTTCACCCCTTAGGTCCATAGTAAAGGAGTCTTAGTTTCCCTTTGCTACTGATCTCCTTCTCTTCCTCATATTGATCATGGTTTAAGGATTCTTCATTGCCCTTTTACCCTGGTTAGGAATACCTCATCCATTTAAACTTGTAGATTTGCTTTTTGCTGTGGTAGCCTGCCCTGTGAACTCCTCCTTTAGTAATTGATCTGATCTAGTTAAGCCACTCTTTCATTGACTCCATAGCCCAATGGCATGAATACTTGTTCTGCCCATCTGTTTTCTTAATTCCACCACCCAATCAAAACCAAAAAATCGTGAGCCTTAAGAACTAGCCTGAAATCTTACTCAAAATAAAGTTAAATTATAAAGAGAGAGCCCTCTCTGGACTTAGGTTGGCTAAAACCCGAGTCTAAAAGATTAGGCTTGTGGTTACCTCAGACTATTCCTTCTTTGATAACTTCTAGGGAAGACATCTGAGTGACAACATAGTGGTGACCATACAGGGGAATCAAACCCCCAGTCTTAATAAACCTTTGAGAAATTCAAATTTTTATTTTTAATCCTCTTAAAGGGTTCATCAGAAGTTATTTCACAAAAATTCATAAAAAAGAAAATAATTTAAAAAAAACTTGAAATATGGCTTCAAGGAGAACTCATTATACAAGGGCCAACCTCGATCCAAATCGTCCCCTTGTATTTGACAATCCCAACCTTATTTCTAGAATAATCAGAAGACAGGAAAGTTCAGTAAGCCCAAGACCTTTATTTACATCCAATTCCTGCCCTAGTGAGTGGTTGTTCATAGAAGACCTCCCTTTTGACGAGTATTTTGACCATTCCCTATTTAGAACCAAGTCTGAGAGTGAACTTGAGGACACGATTCTAGATCCAGAATTTACAGCAGAACTTGAATTCCAAAGGGAAAAATTGTCAATTGATCAGTACCTTTTGAATTCCCCTCAATCATCCCTTACTACTGATAGAATCCCTGAACTTTTTGAAACAACTTCAACTTCTTTTAGTTCACCCTCATCTCCGTTCATACCTTTGCTCCCCCATTAACCTATCACTACACATCAAATACCCACTACCCCTGTTACCCCAAATCCCCCTGTTACCCCAACTCTTGTTCTCAATCTTGTCCAACTTAGAGCTATGACACTCAGATATGCCCCTCTTGTGATGCCCACTCCTCAAGGTGTCTTGCCACCAGACTATCAAAGTAAAATTGTTCTATTTGATGGCATTGGATCTTACACAACACAACAACACACAAGAAAAATGACAGATTATTTTGAACTACATGAAATTGACATAGGAGATGTCCAAATGAGAATTTTTTCCCAAACTCTAGCTGGAGAAGTGAGAACATGGTTTAGATCTCTACCTAATAATATTATAGATAGTTTAGAATTTTTTTTTCAACAATTTTTACATAGGTGGGAGAAGAAAAATAACCCTCTTCAAATTATTTATGAATATGAAAACCTCAAGAGGGGACCAAACGAAACCGTTCAAGACTACTATACTAGGTTTAAAAATGTATCTAATGCAATACCACTTGACCTTAGACCTCCACCTGGCTTAGCCCTGATAAAGTTTCCAGATGGAATTGACATTGATATGGCTTTCCAACTAAGAGAAAGGAATCCCCCAACCCTAGAAGATATGCAAAGTGTACCAGTTAGTGTAGAAGCTAATCTGCTATCCAAAAGAGCCAGGGTTAGAAATGAAAGAAGAACACCTTGAAAGGTGAAAACTCACCCTTCGATCAAAAAATGGATGCTTTAGCCAAAGGAATGGAAATATTGATGGATATGATAAAAGTCATTGAAAGGAAACCTCATTGGGATAACCAACAGGCACCTCCAGTAAGGAATCCAAACTTCAGGAAAATTAGAACCAAAATACTGGTAAAAATGGGCCTGGTCAGAACATTAGACCTCCTTTCCAAGAGAACTATGCTGAGACTTCCCATCAAGAAGACCCTGAGCTAGACACTCAAATTAACTTAATGGGGTTAGATGATGAGGAAACAATTTTTCTGACTCAGGATGACCAAGAATTATACATGCTTAAGCAATTACAGACTCAAACTGGAGAATCTTTTGACTACAAGCAATGGTATGACTCTGCTATTTTTGAAGTGCATAAACAATACAATTTGAGGAGCAAAAAGAACACTGATGTTCTGGACCAAAACAGGAAAGCAGTACCTAATCAGCCTAAGAAAGTGAAAGTTCCTCCAGTTACAAAAACTCTACAAATCCTTTCTAGATCACATCAGAACCCTCCCAGTCCCACCATTGAAGATGTAACCAATGGCCAACCTTCTAATGAGCAGCCTTCCACTTCAGTTCCCCTCAAGGAAACAGTGGAACAGTCTCCGGAAATTATATTATAAAATCCAATTAAAAAGACTCCAAACACTAAAAAAAAGAACAAACTACTCCAAACCTTGTTACTAATATTTCAAATGTTCAAACAGATAAATCCCCTTTACCTTTCAATTTGGGAGCAGAGGTGGCCAAACTTAAAATCTCAGTTCCTTTAACATAACTGGTTAAACATGAAAATTATAGATCTCAAATAAGCAAATCTTTAAATTTCGTTGAGAATGAAGACTCTGTTAACTTATTTGATGATCAACCTGAGTTAATTTTTGGTCCTGATGTTAATGGAAAACCAGTGGAAGGAGGGATACCACCCTTCTACATTAGCCTTAACATCCACTATAAAATCCTACAAAATGCCATGCTAGACTTTCGGGCTTCACACAATCTTATGCCTAAATCTGTGATGGAGAAGCTAAACTTGGATATCACTAGACCTTATAAGGACATGTTTTCATTTGATTCAAGCCAAGTTAAGTGCCTAGGACTTATAAAATACTTGTGTTTTTCCCTAGTGCAGCACCCTGCTAAGACCATTCTTATGGACATAGTTGTTGCTGATATACCACTCAAATATGGCACGTTGTTGTCTAGATCATGGGGTGCCAAACTCTAGGGATCTTTGCAACTTGACATGTCATATGATACCATATCAGTCTTTGGACATCCTAAAAAACTCTATAGAGAGACTTTGATGAAATATGTAGTGAGTACCCAGGAGAGACCTCAAAACTTTCCTATATATTCAATGCATTCTGATATTGATTCTTTCATTCTTTACAACGCTGAAACGAACCAAGAAGACACTGCAGACAACATTATTGCAGAACCAAAAGAAATTACAGTGGCAGAAGACAATAAAAGTATGCAAATTCAAGAGATTTCAGATAATAAAGATGACCTAGATACCTTAGTCAAAGAATATTTTGTTCCCCCAGACAACAAGAATTATGAACATGAAATTCTATGGCATCTTGAATTCGATGGGTCAATAACAAATTAGGTGCAGGAGCAGGAGTATGGATTTATAACATAGAAAATGATCATTCAGAGGGTCATGCCTACAGATTGAACTTTAAATGTATGGACAACATGGTCGAGTATGAAGCACTTCTGTTAGGTCTCAAATTGGTAAAAAGGTTAGGAGCAATAAGAGTCTCTATTATGGGAGATTCTAAGTTGGTAACAAAACAAATTAACACTGTTTATATGACTAGGGATCCTAGGTTAGGATTTAATAGAGGAACAATTGTAGAAATACTAAATACTTTTTTAGAAACCAAGCTTGTTGTTATTCCAAGAAAACACAATATGCAAGCTCAAAGCTTAGCTATGTTTGCTAGTACTTTCAAGTTACCATTTCAGCCTAACCATCAGTACACTGCTGAGGTGAGGCACAGACCTGCTATTCCTGACAACTTAAAGAACTAGCAAGTGTTCAATAATGATCAACAAATTAAAATTTTTCTAACTTTAGATGGTGAATTTGTAAATAGCAACATAGACACAGACATAACATTAGATTTTGAACACACTGATAAAATAGAAATTAACAAAGTAGAAAATGAAAGGATAGATAGATTCCATCCCACAAAGTTTACAAAATCAGATATTCGAAACTTAAAAAAATTTGAAATTGATGAAGCAATCGATGAAGAATCTGAAGTCATCAATCTTAAAGACAATTTTTTGCCCAAAGGATTAACTCCTTTGGAGGACTTATTTGATTCAAACGATGTCCCTAAAAATCCAAAAGTGGAACCCTTAAAATTAGACATTGAGGAGTGTAACATAGGCTCTGAAGAAGATCCCAAAATGATAAAACTTTCAAAGTCTTTACCTCCCAATGAAAAAGTGAAATACATAGAACTGTTAAAGGAATTCCAAGATGTTTTTGCTTGGAATTATGAGGACCTTAAGTCCTATGATACCAGCATAATACAACACATCATTCCCTTAAAAGAAAACTAGAAACCTTTTAGACAAAAGCTTAGAAGGATTAACCCCATTCTATTTCCTTCTATTGAAAAAGAGATCAAAAGAATGTATGAAGCGAAAATCATTGCACCAATCAAATTCGCAGATTGGTTTCAAATTTGGTACCTACAAGAAAGAAAACTGGCGAAATTAGACTGTGTGTTGATCTTAGGAATCTGAATAAAGTTTCACTCAAGGATAACTACCCTCTTCCTAAAATGGATCACATATTATAGAGGGTAGTAGGTTCAACCAGAATCTCACTGCTAGATGGGTTTTCTGGTTATAACCAGATTTTAGTCCACCCAGATGATCAGGAAAAAGCTATATTCAGTGCTCCATGGGGTACTTTCATGTATGTGAAAATGCCTTTTGGGTTAAAAAATGCAGGGGCCATCTTTCAAAGAGCAATGGACATAGCCTTTGCTAAGGAAATCCATGACTTCTTGATAATATACCTAGATGATATCATAGTATTCTCTAAATCAGATCAACAACACTTGGATAATCTCAGGCAGGTCTTCACCAAGTGTAGGAAGTATGGAATTTCTCTGAATCCTAAAAAATCTTTATTTGGGTTGGAAGAGGGAAAATTACTAGGCCACATTATCTCCAAAGATGGTATTTGGATCGACCCAACAAGAATTTAAGCCATTTTACAGATACCACATCCTAGGAACATCAAAGAACTACAAGCGTTTTTAGGCAAAATAAACTTTTTGAGGAGATTCATCTCTAACTTAGCTGAACTAATTAGACTATTAAACAACATGTTAAAGAAATATTCGACTATTAAATGGACTCTAGAGGCTAAAAGGTCTTTTGAAGATATAAAGCTAGCCTTAACACAAACGCTAGTTCTCATCAGTCCAATGTTCGATAAGGATTTCATCATATTTTCTTTCGCCTCAGAACATACCATTGTTGCAGTCCTACTGTAGAAAAATGATCAGGGTTTTGAACAACCAATATCCTTCTTTAGTAAAGCCCTGAGAGATGCACCTTTAAAGTATAATATATTGGAAAAGCAAGCTTTTGCTCTAGTCAAAGCTATTAAAGATTTCAAAGTTTATATCTTGTATTCTCATATAGTAGCTTATGTTCCCAATGCTGTAGTCAAAGACACCCTAACACATGATGGATCAGATGGAAAGAGAGGGAAGTGGATAGCTACCATATTAGAATATGACTTAGAAATTAAGCCTACAAAATTGATCAAAGGCCAAGGTTTAGCCAAGCTCATGGCTGAATCGAACTGTCAGGCCCTAGACATAAATTTCATTACAGAATTAGATAACGAAGAGAAGATGGCGACTCCACAGATCAGCCAAGCCTTTAATGACTCACCATGGTATGTTGACATTATATACATTCTACAAAATCTTCAAGCTCCTCTAGAGTTATCTAGGACTAAAAGTAGGTTCTTAAAAATGAAATCTTTGAATTTTTTCATAATTGACAATACTTTATTTTGGAAAAATCATGAAGGCATCCTTTTTAATTGTTTGTTAAAGGAAGAATCTGACAAAATATTACAGGAGTTTCATGCAGGTGACTGTGGGGGACATATTTACTGGAAGACCACACCTGATAAGATCTTAAGAGCTGGTTTCTATTGGTCCACTCTATTTTCTAATGTAAAGGAATTTGTAACCTCATGTCACAAATGTCAGATTTTTGAAGGAAAAAGAAAACTATTACCATTACCTTTGAAACCAATATCTACTGAAGCACCATTTCAACAGTGGGGTCTTGACTTCATTGGTGAAATTCATGCCCCTTCCTCTGCCCAACAAAGATGGATCTTGACTGCCACAGATTATTTTACAAAGTGGATAGAAGCCATACCCTCAAGACAAGCTACTAATACTGTCATAATAGGTTTCCTTGAGGCCAATATTCTGTCTAGATTCGACTGTCCAGCCAAAATCATCACAGACAACGGAACAACTTTTAAGTCAAAGAGGATAATTTATTTCTGCAACAAATATCATATAACCCTGGGTCACTCCACAACCTACTATCCCCAAGGAAATGGACTAGCAGAGTCTTCCAACAAGAGCTTAGTGAATATCATCAAAAAATTGTTGGAAGATAACAAGAAAACCTGGAACAAGAAGCTAGTAAATGCCTTGTGGGTAGATAGACTGACCACAAAGAAATCCATTGGTACCAGTCCTTATCAACTAGTCTATGGAATGGAGGTTGTTTTCCCATCTTCCTTGGGAACACTAGTAATGAAATTGCTCCAAGAAGCACAGGTTGAGCCAAACGATATTCAAAGAAGGATCAACTAGACAATTCACTTACAGAAGAGAAGGGAAGAAGTGTATGTTAGATCCCAAGTTGTGTAGGAGAAAATCAAGAAAGATTTTGACAAAAGGACCAAGGCAGAATATTTCTAACTAGGAGATAAAGTTTTGAAATGGGATTCGAGAAGGGAAGATAAAGGTAAACATGGGAAGTTCGACTTCATATGGAAAGGCCCTTACATCATTTATTCTTTTAGGGGTAATAATGCTTTTTTCATCAAAGAATTGGATGGTGCAGAAGTAGAAGGAGGACCAGTTAATGGTCGAATGCTTAAGCACTATATAGATCCCAGTCACTGATTTCACTAATCATTTGTACATATTCTATTTTTCAAAAAAGTTTAGTGTTGATTGGATAGTGAATTTTTGGAGTTGAAGCCCGAAGAGAAGGCCCTAAGCTTCAAAAGTTTCCCTGTCATAAGTATCAATAAAGCAACAAAGTAAAAGGGGAAAGTTGCAAAGTAAAATCAGAGTAACTTAGAAGGCCATTGATTTACTAGTTCTTGACATTTCACTAGGAAATTCCATCGCCAAGTTGAGCCACTGTTAGGTTCCTATACCAATTAGAGTTATAATTTTTGAATGGCTGAGATTAGAACTGTAATATGTACATACCTTTGCTTTTTGCAAATGTTTTACATATTCAAAAATAAAAAAAATTAAAAAAATGTAAAGAGGGTATGTCCTAAAAGAAAATCAAAGGACAAAAAGAATAAAAAAAGTCAAAAAAAAAAGAAAAGAAAGAAAATGAACCCCAAGAAAAAAGACCATGAAAGTGTGCAAGACAAAATGGCACTACTATTTACTTTTTATGCATAATAATGATTGTGTGCAGCTTGTTATTAATGCCACTATCCATGGTAATCAAACAGTTTAATCTTGGTTATTCCATGCTTTGAATTTCATGTTTTTAGCTAGAGAATAAAATCTGACCAAACTATTTAATCTCGGTAGATAAGTAGATAGGTAGAGTAAATAAAATGAGCTCAGCAGTTTAATCTGAGCCCTTGGATGTAATAAGGTTAGTTTTAGATAGACTATTTTTGTAAAAGAAAAGAAAAAGTTTTGATAAAGGGATTGCCAGCTTAAGTGCACCCTAATAAAGAGAAGAAAAAATGGTAGGATAAGTAGATGGGTAAGTAGTTGAATGGTTGCAGAATGGTGATGATTGATTAGATAAAGATCATATTATTCATCTTCGTCATCAAATTTCTAAGTATATGGAGCATTTACCAAAGCACACAAATTCGACTGATTAACCTCCCTCAGTCATTACATTTTTCACTTAACTAATTTCCAAAGAAAGTCTTAATGTACCTAGGATATTAAGTTAAAGGGGCTCAGAGCATTTCTCTGACTTTTGAAGGGACCGAACCCTCGGCCCAATAACTTATAGGTCTTAAGTACTAAAAGTCCCCTCATAAGAATTCACCCCCTCAAATTCACTCATATTCCCCAACAAATCCCTTTTCATAAAGGAAAAATCATTTTACATGACAAAACCCCTTTTCCTAAGGTTTGAACACTATTTTTCCCAAGGAAAAGTCATTACCCCCATAAAAACCCCTTTTGACAAAAAACCCACAAATTCATACTTAGCCTAAGTTTTTATGTTTTCTGTGTGAAAAGCAAAACAAATCGCAAAGAACTCATTTTTGTACTTAGCGCTAAAAAACATTTTCCGCCTTAATTCATATTAACTTTGACTTTATTTATATATTAACTCCCAAGAAAATAACCCTTTTCCCCTATATATTTAATAAATCCCCTTAATCATAATATCTTGTCCTAAAGTTTGAAATATAAACTTTATTAATGTCATTAAAGGATTAATAGGTTAACATTAGTTGATCAACGGCTAATTAAGAACCAAAAACCCTCTGCCAAAGAAAAGAGATTAATTAATCAACCTATGGTTAATTAATAATCGACCCCCACCAATGAAATCATCCCCGATGCCCTTAATCGTCCATAAACCTGTGATTAATTAAAAATTTCCACTTTAAAACCTCGTTGGGCCCCTCCATTAAACCCCATGTCAAATCCTTGCCCCGATCACCATGCGATCAGGTCCCATTTGATCCGACAATTGACGCTCATATCGGGCGGCCTTCGAAGGTTGACCTTTACCCACCCGATATGGGTGGTTTTACTGTTCCCCCTGCCGCTACGTGGCACACGATGAATGGCATTGGGCAGCCTTCCCCCGAAATCGCTCCAGCCCAAAAACTGTGCGAAATAAGACTGCTTACCACCTCCTGCTAGATGACAAAACGTCTTAGCCCCCATTTAAGTCTGAACGTACCTGTCCCCATGTACCTGCCAAAACAATTGACTTTGCGAATAAAACTAAAAAATTCATTGTTTTTAGTTTTATCATGAAAAAGACCGCTCATACCTTCATGCAAGCACCAGAGTACCTGCAACGGTCAACCCACGTCCAATTGCCAACCTGCTAAAGCTGCTAAACTACACGACCACCCTTCAAGCACGAATGCTTCCTACAAACTGTGTACAGTCACCCATCAATCCGTTCAGAGCCGAAACCAGGTATTTACCCAAATTCACTAAGAACCCTTATTGAATTCTTGAACCTTTACTCAATTGTTGTAAGCTATTAAGTAATTAAATAAAAAAGGTGCCCAAAAACTCCAAACCATTCCAAACTAAACCAATTGGCCCCCAATTTTACAGAAAACCCTTTGCCCCCATCCTTGAATCCATAAGAACCAAGGATGGCTGCGCCAGTTGCATTGAATATCCTACCCATTTCTACTCCCCATAGGGATTTAGACCATCTCCCATTAGTAGATAAAGTCTTTCAAATTAAAGACATCTTTGTTGAAGAATCCCCATTGAAATTGTGTTGTAGGTACAAAGACCAATACTAGAACCATGCAGACAAAATAGGTCTCTAGGAATCAAACTTGCCCAAGTACCAATTCTCCAACGTCCATATCTTCCCCGAAATTGTTCACTATTGTCATGCTAGCTACAATTCCACCTTAAGAGCAGTGATGTCCCCCAACCAGATAGTACTCTTCACCATCACCACTAAGTCCATAAATGAAATGTTGTAATTGCAACCTGGTCAAAATCTTACTCCCCTTTCTATTGGAGACTTGCTTGAAAAATTCCCTAAACTCCCCCTTTCCAAAATTGCTCAAATACTCCAGACTTTCATTGTAGAAGTAAATCACATACCAAAGGATCCCCCTCTTTACGTGTCATGCTTTTTTTCTCAGCTTGGCAAAGACATCATATCAATGATATCCAGTATTCTAGGCTATACTACTAGTGAATATGTAGATGAGATTATTCTTGCCTATATGTCCATTTTCATTCTTGGGCAGCCCCCTGCCATCATGTTTGACTATGCAAAATTCATCTAAGATAAAATGCATGATCAATTCATGAGATTGGAAAATGAGAGAGTATTCAAATACTCATCAGTGTTGTATCATCTCTTTCTATATTATCAATTTGACAAATTTCCCTTCACTGTTCAGAAGCTTCACACCAGAGGTAATCCTAGATCAATAGTCTTCTAGACTCCTTTAATCCACAAATATGAATCTCCATAATCCTATATAGATTTTATAGATCTATTTGTGCATCCAGTAGCTACCATGCTGATAAGAAGTCCTCCTCCAAGAATCAATGCAGATATCAAGAGGGTCCTACAACTATCCAAATAATACAAAGTGGGAGATTGGTACTTGTACCAAAATCACACTGAAATCAGAATCTATGGTTCTGAATTGGCACCTTACAAATTGCCAAGATACCTCCCAATGAGATTATTTGCTCTGGAATACTGTAGGAAAATAATCAACTCTGATGAGGTGCATTCTGTGAAGGCCAAGAAAAAGGCACAACTCCGAATAAAAGACTAGCTAGGCCCCTTTGTGTGTAACAATAAAGAAGCTGGAAGAGTTGCAGAGGAAATTCTTCAAGGGCTCCAACTCAAACAAAGTTTCATATGGAGATATGACCCCTTTGATGTCATTTGTAACAGAAGACAGAAAAAAAATTGTCTCCCTACATCCACAACCGAATTCCTCAAATAGAACAATATGCAAATCAACTGGAATGGGTGGAGAACACTCTAGTAGATAGGGATAGTACAAAAACTGTTGTCAATAATGTGTTGATTGATTTAGAAAGAAGTCTTGATGAAGATTCCTTTGTAGAGGTGCCAGAAGAATCCCAATCCCAAAGGGAGACGCAGGAACATAGTGAGCAACCACCAGAAGAAGAACTTCAAGAGCAAGAGGAGTCTAAACAATTAGACATATCAGAAGAGCTGGCTCAGCCAGAACACATCATGAGTAATATTCTTATTGTATAGACTCCTCTAAATGAGGATAAGAATCCCAAAAGAAATAGAGAGGAGGCCACTCCTTCTAGAGGACCTGTTGCACAAACTTATGTCAAGAGACAAAGATTGAATCCATTTTCAAAATAGGAGTTCACAGAGGAAACAACTGGAACTATAGGTACATAAAGAGTAGAAAGCAGGCAGACCACTCCCTCTGGAGGTGCACAAGAACCTTCCCCTTCACAGACTCAAATGTTGGAGAGACAATAGAGCGTGGAAGTATCCTCCTTTAGGGCTCCAACAGGTCAGAACTAGGACATCAAAGAGAAATATAAAGAAATAAAAGCTAGAAATGAAAGCTTGAAGGCCCAAAGTTATGCACAATACCTTAAACTGGCTCCTACTAATAAAACAAGGCTAATGTTAGCCTTTGATGTAAAACAAGGTAAAATGAAAATGACTTTCATGAAGCCTACAACACAACAACCTAGGTCTATATCTGATTATCTGAAGACAGATTTTGAGGTGTTGGTGAAGGATATTCATCCTATCGACCAAATAGAATTACACAAACAGACCGAGGAAATGGTCTATTCTACATTGACCAGTAAGGCCATTACTACACACCAACTCCAAAATTCACTGAATATATCAGTGCAATTTCAGTTAGAGAAGGCCTCTTCATAGGGCAGGATACCAGGATAAAATCCTTGGAGGAATTAATCATAGAGGTGGGACATGATCCCAAAGATGTAAAGGCTGTATAAAAGTTAATTAAAAAGAGAAATGATGATATAACTGCATTGAAAAAATAGCTTAAAATTCCTCCTCTACATCATCCACAAACAACTGAAGTATTGGAAACTCGGAAGGAGGAAGAGCTTATAGACTTAGTTCTTAAGCTGAATGATCAACTAAAAGAGATAGAGAAAGAGCTGAATAACTTGATTTAGTATAGACAGAGTGAGTTTGCCACCACTCCTCAGACTGTTATTCCTACAGTCTCTACAGCAGTACCCTCCACATTGGTTTCTTCCTTAGCACTAACAGTTGCACTAGCTACAACTATGCCAGTCACAGGTACATCTTCAAGCGCAGGGACATCCATAGAAAAGACAGATGAATTGGTAAAATCCATGGAGGAAATGACCATCTAGGCTACTTAGCTTAAGAAGCTTAGAGAAAAAGTGTCAAGTATGGAGACTGATTGCAAACTTGCACAGATACAACAAAAGGAAGAAGTTCAAAAGAATCAAAGAATGGGAGAAAGGATAAAATTCCTTGAAAAGGACTTGACATTACAAAAGCCACTAGGAGATATGAAGGAAATGCTCTGGGCGAACATCATTGACTCTGTCAATGATGTTTGGCCATCTATTCAAGTAATTTTTGAGCAAACTGAATTGGTGAAAGTGGCCACTAAGGCAATTCATAAAACAAGAGAAGAGTTGGGAGATAAACCTGAAGAGGCCAACCAATTGATAGAACTTTTAAACAGTAAAAACAGGTATAAGTTAGATGAATTGGGCATAGAATACATAACAGGGACTACCATAGAAATTAAGAAGATTCTCACCAAAAGGAACTTGATGCTCAATCTTGAGAAAAGATGCCAAAGCATCCAAATTGATATTGACAAATTTATGAAAAAGTATGGTATTTTAAGGGAAAAAGGACTCCCCAGTCCTATGGTAATCCATGACAAGCTAATGACTCGGGAGGATTACATTGAAAGACTAAACAAGATGGCCAACAACCAAGCTAGTACTTCAGGGGAAAAAGGTTTGCCCACTGGAAAGGTATTATATGATAGTTGGAAAATCTATTTTTTATAGAGCATGAGATAAAGCACCTGTTCGCCACCAAGCCAAATTTTTCCAAGTATACTGAGGCTGATGAGATATATAGAAAAATGTTGAGGATGAAATTACTTGAAGGTGAATGATGGACAAACTTGACGGATTTACTATAAAGTTACTGCAGTAAATCCATATGACAGCCATGTAAAATAGATAAAATAGAGTCAAAGTGTAGCAGGTAAAGAGTATCATTAGATTAAAGAGAGAAAGTGATTCCAGCACACGACTATAAAGCAATTGAAAGAGACAAATTCAAATTGCAACAGCCAACACAGTCACAATAAAAGGGACAGCAAGAAGACACTTCTCCATCTGTCTCTATCTTCATGCTAAATATATTTTCGGTTTCCTAGAATAATTCTCATATTGTTATGAGATATTTTGTAACATTTTTGTATAAATACTTCACAATTTGAAGTAATTAGGGGTGGATTAAAATACATTTCTGTAGACATTTTATATCAATCTAAGGAGCTATTGTATTCAAGATTGGACTGGTTTTTGTTGGGTCATGAAATAACGCTAAAGACATTTCACTGGATTCTTGTGCACAGTTGGAACCAAAAAAGTATTATCTCTTCATGTTTAAATATTGTTTTCTCATCATGTTATAAATATTCTCATATTTTCTCCATGAAATCTGAATAGTAAAAAGGAATGATATCTCAGAATTAGCTTTAATGCTCTATGTTTTGACTGTTTACTTTCTCATTGTTTTCTACTAAACTATCTTGGTCTGGGAATTCTTAATTGCTCCCTTACTTCCGTAGTTTCCCCCCTTAGGTCCATAGTAAAGGATTCTTAGTTTCCCTTTGCTACCGATCTCCTTCTCTTCCTCATCTTGATCCCAGTTTAAGGATTCTTCATTGCCCTTTTACCCTGGTTAGGAATACCTCATCCATTTGAACCTGCAAATTTGCTTTTTGCTGTGCTAGCCTGCCCTGTGAACTCCTCCTTTAGCAATTGATCTGATCCAGTTAAGCCACTTTTTCATTGAATCAATAGCCCAATGGCCTGAATACTTGTTCTACCCTTCTGTTTTCTTAATTCCACCACCCAATCAAAACCAAAACATCATGAGCCTTAAGAACTAGCCTGAAATATTACTCAAAACAAAGTTAAATTATAAAGAGGGAGCCCTCTTTGGACTTAGGTTGGCTAGAACCCAAGTCTAAAAGATTAGGTTTGTGGTTACCTTGGACTATTCCTTCTTTGATAACTTTTAGGGAAGACATCTGAGTGATAACATATTGTTGTAAAATATTTTTGATGTAAAAAAATGAATATCGATATAATTTTTTTTTGAATGATTTATTGCATACTTTTTTGTACTTATGCTAGAAAAATATGAAATATACTTGATTAGAAGTCCCCAGAGGATGAATGTCAACAAATATGTTTCTTTATCAATTTTCTGTTTTTCTAGTGTGTGTGTGCATGAATCTTAATGTGTTCCTATCAATTTTTTTTACAATATACAAATTCGGTACTGGGGAATAGAGAGTGATGTGGGGGGGGGAGGTTCCATAAGAGATTCCACCTTCATGTGGTTGACCCTATTCATTAGAGGATAATTTAGGATTTGGATAGTCATGGAGCAAACCTCCATCGTTCCTATCAATTGCCACATGACCATGCTGCCCAAATGTTGGGATGGGGTCATTGGGGTCATTTTTGTAATATTTTTTTTTAAAGAATGTAAAGTCTCTGCGAAATGTGGAAGTAGAGCGTGAAGCTAGGTAAGAGTAAAAGGGGGCATTAGTCCCTTGTATGGGTAGGTGATATGATGGTTTTGAGACTCACCCATGGTCTAGGGGCCTGTGTATTGTAATGAAAAGGTTATATATAGTTGAGTCATAGTGAGTCTAAGGAAAGAATGTTTTGTAGAGAATTAGTGTAAGGGAAAAGTTCTAAGGCATGAAATTTTTGTTTCCTGTACTTAGGCGAAAGGGGAAGGCTCCTGCAGCTGAGTGAGTGGATACATTGGCAAGTTCGTAGCTGAGTGCGTAGGCCCCTGCAACTAGGTGTGCATGGATAAGAAGTCTGTAATTGAACGCTTATTCATAATAAATACTGTTTTGAGCCGAATCTATGCATTTGTGCCTTGTTTATTTATTTCTATTAAGTTTATGTATCTTCGCTCTATGATATGTTTTATGTGAATTAATGCTTCATTTATGCGTGAAACAGATAGATCTATAGTTTTTATGCATAATAAGTATAATTAATCACCTTCGTGGAGATCAGGAAGTCATTAGATAGATCTGCAATAGTTGGCGATCCACTTGACGATAGATCTAGGCCCTAAGGGATTCAAAATATACAATTTATTGCGTGAAAGTAGTGAAATTGTATTCTTTATGCATGGTAAGTACAATCAAGTACCTCCGCGAAGGTCTGAAGGTCATTTTGGTAGAGTTGCGGTAATTGACAGTCGAAAGGAATAGATATGCGTGAAGGCATATCTAAGCTATAATATCCTTAGGAATACCATCACACAGGTCTCTAGATGTAGAAACCTAGTTCTAACATCCCCCAATACTACTTCAGGTGAGACTGCCTCCTGCGCTACACAGGTTGTTGCCGAAAGGGCCAATAGTTAGGGTTTTGTTGGTTGGCACGAATAACTCTGAACTTGGGTCAGGCCCTCTTAAGCCAACACCAACACAAAGGGTTGAATTGGTGGGGGTGGGTCGTTAGCCCTAGCCCACAACCACATGGAATTCCACATGACCCTATTTTGGTGCTTAAGGGGGTTATTGATGGATTTAACGAGGTGACAATTGCACCATTTTCGGCAGGAATCCCATCGGTCCCAGGTGAATTTTTCACTCTACGGCTAGTAGAAAGGCATAATTCATAGGATGATTTAGATAGAATGGAATTTTTGTAGAACAATTAGCAAAATTTGGTGCATCAGATGGTACAAGAACAGTTGGAGAAGAGTCAAGCCAAGTACAAGGAGAGACATTATAAGCATCCTATTAACCACAACTTCCAGGTGGGAGATCAAGTTTGGCTTTATATCAGCAAGAAAAGGCTCCAAGGTGAAGGTAAAAATATCAAGCCAATTAGATATGGCCCTTTTAAAATCTTGGATAAGAGGGGTAATAACACCTTTCGATTAGATTTACCCCCATACATGCAAATTTTTATTACCTTTCGATTAGATTTACCCCCATACATGCAAATTTATGTCGTTGTAAATGTAGAAAACTTGAGATTATATGAGCCTCCTATGACTAAAGATCAAGGAGAGAATGTTCAGATTCCAACAATAGAATATTTTCTTCTAAATACTTAGAAGAATTGCGGCAAGATATTATTCTTGACAAGAGGATAAGGACTTCATGCAGAGGCAATGTGGAGTACCTTCGTGTGGGGCTCAAGGGAACTAATCTAAGTAAGTTCTAAGATATGAAGGGTGAGGGAGTTTTAACCTCACCTACTTGCTCATTTAAAATAACCTTTTTGTGGTCCAAAATCTTCCAGTGGGTAGGAATGATCTAGGGGATCAAGAAAAGGCTCAAAATTGAAAGTGAGTGAAATTTCTTGAAACCAACACTAGATTGTAGTGCTTGTCGTCTTGAATCCAACACCGCTTGAATTGCCTCAAACCAACATCATATGCTCAAGATATCACATTCTGAACTTTTGGCCAAACAAATATAAGGTAAAGCAACAAGGTTGACTAGGATGCTGACTGGGCATGCTATATACTAACGTTAGCATCTGACTCGGCAGGCACAGTGGGAAGTATAGAGAAATCTAGGAGAAACATGTGGTAGGGTCATACAACATGGTTGGAAGATATTGATTAGTTGTTGAGTTTGAAGTGGCCGAATAAGAATGTGCCATGTGGCCCAATGGGAGGCTGCCTTGTGGCCTAATAGGAGGGTGCCATGTGGCCTAATGGGAGTGTGCCATGTGGCCCAATGCGATGGTGCCATTTGGCCCAATGGGAGGGTTCCACATGGCCCAATGGGAGGGTGCCACGTGGCCCAACGGATTGGTGCCACATGTCCCTTCTATATTGGCAAAAGTTTTGTAAAATGGCCCCATATGGGTTTGATCCCTCGACCTATCGCAACAAAACTACACAACCTGCCACCATGCCACGCTAATGTTTCTTAACCTATATGCGACTCTAGTAATATTTAAAATACAATGTTTGGTGTGTTGGGGGAAGGGGGCAAGGCACTTGGCCCCAACCCCCAGTCATAAATAAGCACACAACCACACAGAGGAGCCACGATGGAGGGTGTGGGAGGATAGGCCCTAGCTCTCGGTTCTCAGCGGTATATGTGACCAATACCCAGGGCTCTAGTGAAGGGGGTGAGTAGTTGTCCCGACCCTTGATCCTATCAGTTGCCACATGGACATGCTAATTTGGGCAGAGGGATGAACCATTGGGGGTAGGCAGGTAGCCCCGACCCCCAGCCACATGGCATTCCACATGACCCTATTTTGGCACTTAAGCGGGTTATTGGCGGATTTAATAAGGTGATAAATTGCACCATTTTTAACAAGAATCCTGCTGTTCTCAAGCAAATATGTTCCTCTGTGGCCAACAGAAAGGATAAATTTGTAGGATGATTAGCTAGAATGGCATTTTTGGAGAACAATTAGCATAATTTGTTCAAAGAGGCATATCTTGCTCATTTTTGAACCTTTTTGAGCTCAATAAGAGCCTAGATGGTGGTTTTAAAGCATTATGAGTCCGTTTGCAACACTATTTTTGCAATTTGAGCATTGTAAATTAATGTAATTTCATATTTGAGCATATAATTGAAGAGGCTTAACATTAGAAGCTGGACTCGGAGATGTAGCCCAGGAGGGGTGAACATCGTTATCAAATTGTTGTTTTGTGTTGTTGTTTATGGTTCATTGTTATGAAACCAACTCACACAAAGATAGAAAATATAGATCAACACCTTACAATTCAGCCTCTTTGAGGGGCCAACCTCCTTTACATTACACAAATGAACAATTCTTGGATGATACAAATGACTAAACCTCCCTTCTATATATAGGAGTCCAAGGGGTCACAATATAATCAAGTCGACATAACAGTAATAACATAAGGGCACAACAATAACAATAGTGGGTTTCTAGCGGCACACAAATAACAATATGGGGACAATAGGGGCATGATAATAACAATAAGGGCTACAATGACAATAGTAATGGGGGAATCAATAGTATTATAGGGACCTAACATGCCCCTCTCCTTCCGAAAAGAGTTTTCCTCAATGCTTGAGTAGTTCTGGATGCTTCTCTATAAACTTCTCATCCTCCCATGTGGAATCTTCAGAGGATAAATTCTTCCACTTGATGAGATAATTTGAAATTGATCGATTTCGTCACTGTCGAGTTCTTGTTTCCGTGACTGCTTTCAGTTCCAATATGATTTTTCCTTCCTTGTCAAGTTCTGGAAATATTGTTTGAACTGGGAGCTTGTCACATATAACCTTATTTAAACATGAAACATGGAAAACTAGGTGCACTTGGGAAGTTGTAGGAATCTCCAATTTGTATGCCATAGTACCAATCTTTTGCAACACCTTGTACGGACCATAATAGTTTGGTGATAATTTATTATCCTTCTTAGCTTGCTTGAGGGACATTTGTTTATATGGTTGTAGCCGTAGGAATACCCAATCCACCTATCAAAACTCTTTCGCTGTGATGTGATCTACCTATTGTTTCATTCTATTCTGTGCCAATGTGAGGTTATCCTTTAAGAGTTGGAGAACTTGTTGTTGATGCTTGATGTGATGTTCCACTACTTGAACCTTAGAATTTTCTCATAAATATGATATGATGGATGGTGGATGATATCCATAAAGTGCCATAAATGGGGTCATTTTTGCTATAGTATGGAAGGAAGTGTTATACCACCATTCAGCCAGAGAACCATTTGACCCATTGTGTCTATTTATTAGATACAAAGAAACGAAGATATCCTTCAAAACATTTGTTTACTATCTCAGTTTTCCCATCAGATTGAGGATGATAAGATGAGCTAAGAGCTAACTGAGTACTAAGACAAGAAAATAATTTTGTCCAAAAATTTCCAGTGAAAATGGAATATTTGTCGCTTACAAAATCTTTGGGTTTCCATGTAGCTTTTTAATTGTTTCAATAATTGCAGTAGAAATTGTACTGGCTTTAACGGATGCAATAATGTACAAAAGTGTGCATACTTGGTAAGTTTGTCAACTACGACCATGATGACACTCTTTCCTTCGTTCTTGGGTAAACCTGTGATAAAATCCATTGAAACCTCCTCCCAATGTTGGCTTGGAATGGATAAAGGTTGTAATAGACCTGGGGTCTTAATTGTTTCAACTTATTTTGTTGGCAAACCAAACATTCTGCCACAAACTTTTGAATATCTGATTTAAGGCCATCCTAAAAAAAGTTCTTTCTTAACCTTGTGGTAAGTTTTTAAAAATCTTGAGTGCCCTTCTAAGGGAGAAGTGTGCAATTCCATAAGAATCTTTTGTTT